>BGPR01012591.1:19791-44385 GCA_013235015.1 Araneus ventricosus | reverse complement strand
ATACAACATATCAAAAAATCGGAACTACCCTAATTAATGTAACCATTTATGACAATTTGACTGGACTAATATACAGTCTAAATGATTCATTGGGTTTCAAAACATTGTGTATTTAGAGGTGTACGACCCACAAAGAAGGGTGATACATGACAAGATACATACACTCCCCAAGTTTAAAAGCCCGCCTCATGGCTCACGTGCTCGCTAGATGGCAGGCGACTTTTTCAACAGAGAACTGCCACATCGCTGGATAGGGCGCACTGGTCTGGAGGATGTTCCTCTGTTGCCATGGGCACCTAGGTCTCCAGATCTCACACCATGTGATTTCTCCCTGTGGGGTTATGTGAAGGACAAAGTTTATGCACCCCCAATTGCCAACAACTCTGAAAGCACTGCAGGAACGCATCACTGCTGCTGTGACGGACATTGACGGAAACATGCTATTGAACGTCTGGACGGAACTGGATTACCGTTGGGATGTGTACCAGGTAACCAAGGGCTCACACATTGAACATTTGTAGTGTGTGCCAGTAACTTGGTGAGTGTATGTATCTTTGTAAACTTGTATATAAACAGTCCTTTGAAACCCGAAGAATCATTTAGGCAAACCCTGTATAATAAAGCACCATTTTTACGCCTTTGAAGGGATTGTCGTAAAATGACGTGTAAACCAAAAGAAGTATAATCGAAATTCATTTAAAAGTAATGCTAAATTTTTAAAGATAGTCCTAATATATTCCAAAATAATATTTAAAACAATAATTATACAGTTTTAAAATTAAACATCTATCGTAAAAATGAAAAACATTATTCATTTTTTACACACCTTGAGTACTAATTTGCATTATTTTTATCAATTACATATGGCAGGGAGGAGCAGAATTTTATCTCCCTTGCTTTCTAAGAAAAGTTTCCTTATGATTAGAAACGTAGAAATAATAACCGAGGCAGAAACTTTTCGGATTTTAGAATTGTGTGGCACATGTGTGCAAGTCATTAACTGTCAATCAATGAGCTGTGACAGTCGGTTGTGTGACTGAGAAGAATAAGTCTTCTGGATGCATTCAATCCGTCTTCTAGATGCATTCAGTCCGTCTTCTAGATGCATTGAGTCCGTCTTCTAGATGCATTATTAAATGGTAAATGAAATCTACTGTTGACAGAAAAAAATACTAATAGAAGATTTGAGCTATACAATAATACACGTAGATTTCATTGATATGTTAACTAATTCAAGAAAATTCTCTCAGCTTTATGTGGTATTCCGTTCAATGAATAAAACGCCCACGGAAAAGGGTTATCAATAAGGGTTAAATAGTTCGAGTTTATGTCTAGGCGATTTAAGGGTTTTTACTACATTAAATTTAGAACAAACTATTACATAGAATAAATGAGGGGACTTCATCTTAAATACAAAAACATTTATTAAAGTACTATAGGGAGAATTTACAGGGGGGAAAGATATATACACAAAAAAGGTTTATTGGAGTGCTGAGAATTTACATGAAATCATATTTGCTAGTGAGCCAGATTAATAAGGGATAGATGTTACGGGTTAGAGATTTAGAGATTAACAATTAGAGATCCATAAGCAAAATTAGACGGGACATCTTTACTTACAACCGGGAGATCGGGCGGCTTAACTGCGCCAAGAATGATCGGTCAACAGAGGAATTTAGAGAGGTTACATGACGGCTGCCTGCGGTGCTGCTCTCAGCGTGCAGTCCAGTTTTGTTAGGGAAAAAGATGGCGCTGCTTGTAGCAAAACTGTGGTTCCATCTATCGCTAAACAGATTAATCTAGCTCGTACATTTTCTTACAGTGATTAAATTATTCTTTACGGGTAATATCCTACATTTATATAGCATTTATCTAACACTCTAAAATACCATTAACTTTTATTTCTAGATAAACAAATATTCGATTTTTTCGGTTCGCTTTGCCAAACCTTCTTACCAATAGCTATAAATCCTAGCAAACCTACAGAAATCACCGACTGAACGCAGGGTCAGGGACTGGACTGATCACCTCTTGTCGATGACCAAGAGATAACTGATTAGGCGTTAATGGCTTGTACGCAAGTCTCACAACACCGATTTTTAGAAAGGGTGAAAATGACGGAATAATGGAAGCTTTACGTCGCATTAACGAAGCATATTTATTATTACAATGGTTACGAATGAACTGGGAATGTCACATTAAATAATTCCCCAAAACTTGCCAGTTTCTTATTAGTGCTCCTCTCACTCACAGTTCAGTTTGCTTAACCCGGGAACGCCAGCTTTCTATTAATTACTTTTTGCTTTCTCGCATACGAAGTATACAAAGAGAAAGTATTTTAATCGTCAAAAAATTTGAGCTCGAGATTTTGACGAATCTCCACGTTTTAGACCTCTCCGAGTCCGAAAAACACAATTTTGGAATTATGTCTGTCTGTGAACAAGATAATTCGAAAACTATTAGAGCTAGAGCATTTGTTATGCGATCTTTACACATAATGTTCAGGTTTCTGTCAAATTTTGGACAAAATCCGTCCACGGGAAGTCTGTCTGTCCGCGTTCATGTGAACGCGATAACTCAGGAACTTAAATAGCTAGATGGATAAAATTCGGTGCACAGTTTTGTCATCAGAAATGTAGGTCCGTATCAAAATTTGGACAAAATCAGTCGAAGGGTTGGCTGTCTTTCGGTCTGTATAATCGCATACTTATGAACATAATAACTCCTTAAAAAATGACTTAGATAAATAAAATTTTGTATGTGGCCTTCTAACCTTAATTGTAGATTTGTGTCTAAGTTTTTGTTCCAATCGGTTAAAAAAAAGGCGTTCAAATTGCATTTTTAATTTTCTTACTATGACGCGAGGCCTTTTTGCATTTTGGCGAGCGCTTGGCGATACTCGTGACCTTGGCGTGTGCTGAAGAAAACTCATCGTACGATAACTTTTAGTACGATAGAAGTATACGAGAAAGTTTAGGAGATACCACTCCCGCTGGTTACTTCTGTGGCTAAACCAAATACATTCCATTGTTTCTCTTTTGCTTTATATAACAAGTCAATGTGTATTGTGTATTCCCAAATTTCTAAACAATTTTCAATTGGCATATGCTATTCATTAGCCAGATTTTGAAGTCAAAATGTCTCCATTTTGAAATTTTTGTTTTTTCCTTTGATTTATTTTCGAGATTATGCAAGGGATTTGAAAGTAATCTTTATTTTTTGGTACTTTGCTGCTATTTTAATATGAATCTATGAACAAGTTTTCTGTTTTGTTTATTTTGAGTGCATAGAACTTCTTTTCAGAGGATTCATTTCTTTTTGACGAAGAATTATATCACAAGTCGGTCCTGAAACTGAAAGTTTTATGTTACCCCAAATGAACAAAACAGAACACTCTTTCATTAAAAAAAAGTTTTTTTCAGTAATTTTTACAGATTTGCGATAAATTTTCTATCCAAACTCCGATATCTCAAAAAAAATTTCGGAATTGATTTTATTTCCCAGTTATCTCAATCTTGGTGTTTTCACTATAATTTAAAAGAAATTTACCGACACATATGATTTAAATTAAGCTGGTAATTAACGGGTTAATGCTACTGTAGTATTTACTATCGTTTACGCAAAACTTTTCGATACGTTACCGATTCCGAACTCAATTCCTAAACTGATGTTTTCCACCAAGCATTTTATCTTTTCACCCTAAAGTGCTTACTCCCAAATTCATTTTCTTATCAAAACCTCTACATCTCCTCTCCAAGTCATGAACTACACAGATCACATTGTGAACTTCGTATATTTTTTCCCGCGTGCTTTTTTTTTTTCCCCGCCTAATGGCGCCATCAGGCAAATTCATTCAATTTTCCCCGACCGATTGGGAAATATTGGATTTTATCCAGAACCAGGCTTCACAATGAGCTTCTCTCCCCTCTTCCCACCTTCGGAATTTTTCATTTCATACGAGTTTGGAGGGGGGGGGGGGGAGAGAGAGGATTTCCTTCTGAAACGAGCTTCGATCCCGAGAACACTTTCGCCCTCTAATGAAGAATTTCAATAGATTTGGAACTCGTGCTTTTTTACGTGATTTTAATTGTTCTATTTATTATTGAAATGTGTCATATATACAACTGTGAAATGGAAAGGTATTTCATTCATTAACGACTAAGTAATCAAATCACGTTTATTTTCTAGATACAAGGAGAAAATATTGTAATCTTCAAAAAATTCGGGCGAGATATTTTGTTGTAAATTCACAGTTTAGACCTCCCGAGTCCTGAAAAACAATTTCTTGAATTCGGTCTGTCTGTCTGGGAACATGATAATTCAAAAACCAAAAGAACTAGAAGAATCAATTTCGGTATGTGATCCTAATGGCATAATTTTAGATCTGTATCAAATTTCGATTAAATCCGTCGACAGGAAGTATGTCTGTCCGTCTGTATGCCTAATTAGACAGATTAGGGCCGAATTATCAAATATACAAACTAGGCAACTGCCTAGGGGCCTTCGAGCATCTTTTTTCCCTTTGAATTATTTTCAGAATGATTAATTATGTGCTTTCATTTGACTTACAAAAGACATATACTCGAACTTATTCAAATTAAAATAAAATGTCGTTGAAATTTTAGAACATCATTCATTTTATTCTATTTTTATTTGTTTATTTATTCATTCAATTATTTTCATATTCTTTCAAATTCGCTTGCAGATCAATGTGGTTCAAATTTGCTTTGCAGCATTTCCCCCCTCACGAGTTCATAGATGAGAAGCCACCGGATAAGTAAGCGGGTTCTCGCTTCTTCTGGGGTTATAGCAATGGTGTGGGGGTTCTGGATTGTGTGGCACTTGCGTACAAGTCATTAACTATCAATCAATGAGCTGTGACAGCTGGTTGTGTGACTGAGAAGAATAAGTTGAAATAAATACCGAAGCAAAGCTAAGACTAATTCTAAAGGTACTAGAAACGACACTGACACTTATGAAAACTACGCAGTTGAATTTAAAAAATAATATTTAATAAAAACATCTATAACTGTGGTCGATAAATCGACACGAAACGAACTACATTCTCCTTCAAGCATATTCAAAAACTATACAATACCGACGTTTATAAACTATAGTTCCAGATTAATTCTAATATGGTGGAGAGCGCCCTCTTGTGATGAGGCAGACCAAAGGGTTACACTGGAATATTTTCCACATAAGTCTTCTAGATGCATTAAGTCCGTTTTCTGGATGCATCATTAAATGGTAGATGAAATCTACTGTTGACAGAAAAAATATTTATCAAAGATATGAACTATACATTAATACACGTAGATTTTACTGATATGTTATCTAATTCAAGAAAAATTCTCTCAGATTTACATAACACAATCTCTAAAATACCAATGACTATAATTTCCAGATAAACAAATTTTCAATTTTTCGGTCCGTTTTGCCAAATATTCTTGCCAATAGCTATAAATTCTAGCAAACGTACACGAATCTCTGACTGAACACCTCTTGTCGATGACCATGAAGTCGGGCTGAGTTACCTCCACTCCGATGACGGGACGTCCTGCTTTCGGAAGGGCCATGGCCTGCGATGGCCATTAGGATTCGACCGCAGTTCCCCACTGCTGTCGTGGCGACCCTCATTCAATTGACCCAGACTGCTTCGGTAGGGCAGGGTGACCGCTTGTGATTTACAAGTCAACAGTTCCTACAAACTTTATATTAAGATATTTAGATTGTGTTAATAAAGTTTTATATTTTTTCACAATTTTTCCAAAAATTACTTTTATTTTATTTTATTTTTGTACGGGGAATAATGAAATCAACTCTCTTGAATAATATTTGTTATTTAAAAATTGCTTATACAAAGATTAAATTAAAATCAATAAAAATATCTGGTATTGGAAGTTGGGGAGTAGGATGGGAGCCCGGAAATTTGCATTGCCTATAGGCCCCCTATAGGTTTTTATCAGGCCCTACAGAAAATGTCTTTTCTCATTTTGGTAGATAACTAGTTTTTCAAAGTTTGCCCTTTTATTGTCCTCATCTTGCCCAGTCCCAGCTTCTATTATTTTATACTCCACCTGGAAAGAATAAATGACTTATAAAAGATTATAAACATTTACGAGGTACTAAGAAGCTTTAGAAGAGTGATGACAAAGATTGCAGGTGGTCGCCCAAGAAAAACAACACTTACAAATAGGTATCCTTATATAATCCCGACAAGACAAACTCCAGACATAACCGAAATTCAAACAAATCTATATCGAAATCGAAAACTCCATTTGGCTTAATTAAATACTGTTTTTAACAAAATATTACAGATTGCTAATTAAAGGTTTTAGGATAGCTAAATCATAAAATTATGTCGATACTCAACCTATGATGTAATATCTCCGCCGTACCAGTCGAGGCGCGGTATTCTGGTGGTAAGATCGTCGGCTTCTGAGTGGTGGGTATAACTGGCAGAAGCGGCACGAGGCCCGGGCAACTGCCCGTGGCGCCAAAATCCGAAGTGGCGCCACAGCGCGAGCGAGATGGGGGGGAAATGGTTTTATAGACATGAGAGCTCAGGAGAAACGGCAAATGTATTTTTAAAATATTGTTTATTATATTGTTTAAAATATTTTTTATTGTCCATATTGTTTCCTTGCCCGGTTGATAAAGTTACCTCGGGCGCTTCTTGGGCCAGGTACACACCAAACCTGTCGGAATCAGCCATCCTCCCTCTGGTGTGGTACAGAAGCTTGGAGAGGGGATGTCGGCTCAGGCATCGTTGTCGTCATCTGATCGCGACTGAAATTTACGAGGTTCGTCCCAGAACAGCCCCCGTATTGCTTCAAAACTGGACGTAAACATAACTGAACTAAGCTGACCGTAGATGTACACGATGTACAGGGTGACAATTATTGAGCTATATGAAAAAAAACCTTGATGACTTTTGAACCTTTGGCGAGGTTCAGTTAAAACTTGTCGATTGAATGCAGGGCATGTCGGGATTTTTTGGAGCATGATCTTATTGTTGCTGTTGTTCATTTTTCGTTGAAAATGTCGAAATACAGCTTTTCTGAGCGTATATCGATCGTCAAGGCCTACTATTCGAGCAAAAACAACCCGATTGCGGCTCAAAGGAAATTTGCGACCGAGTACAAGCTGAAGACAACCGGTCCAAGTGTTATAACAATCAAAAATGTGATTGAAAAGTTCGAGAGAGCTGGTAGTGTCGATGCCTCGACACTTCAGCGATTTTTGCAGAATTTTGCTCTTCGTCTGCGCCACGTCATGGCCATTGATGACAACCATATCTAGAATGTCATAAACTAAATCTGAATATCTGTAGTTACTTTTGAAATTTGAATAAAATTTTTAAACTCAGTAGTTTTTGAAAATTTTATTTATTTCATATAGCTCAATAATTGTCACCCTGTATCACTGCAAGTATTCAATTTAAATGCATACTAAAAGTGTGTTTTGCGGTGCACAATAATGTAGCTATAGCGTGGGTTTCAAGCTTGTCTGAGGTTTTATTGCAAATTTACTTGACAAAAACCAATCCTAATTGTCCCAAATTTCGAGCGCTAGAAAATTTTAAACAACTTCGAAATTTAAAATTTTATCGATTTAACGGAAATTTTGAGATGATATTAAAATTAACAAACACCCTGATTCACAGAGGCGACTATTACTTAACCCTTTGCACTCCAAAGCCCACCCCTACCCTCTAGCGCCCGATTTTACCCCACTAGTGGGATAAAACCGGTGGTATGACTTTTTTTTTATAAAAATATCATTGGTAAAAAAAGTAGTAAATCTATGACTTTTCTTGAAAGATAAATTGGACTCCGTTAAACAATGAATATTTTTAATAAAATTTGACAACTCTATGTCGAATAGTTTAGCTCCAACAGGCCTTCGAGTTTTAGGTACCCGGTTTTACCCCATCTCCCCTATATATATTGGAAGGGAGGAACGCGAGTTCTGCCGTTAACAGAACTACTAGTATTTATTAGGCCTGGAAGCATTAAATTAAACTTTTATATTCGACGAATAATTATGCATCTACAGTGGCGTAGCGACCGGGGAGCAAGGAGGATATAGATGCCCCGGGCACTAATTTTAAGGGGCGCCAGTCAAAACATTACCGCTTTTATGAAATTTTTAAAGCAAAATATGATGAAGGGACGTAAAGATAATACCGTAAGATAAAAAATAAAATAAATTATTTTCCGAGCACCACGCCACTGGCTATGGGGGCAAAACAATGCGCCTATGTCACTATTTAAACTCAAATAAAATGAGGGGCAAAAAATATCATGCCCGGGCGCTATTTACACAAGTTAGGGTATTGATGTTGGAGGGGGGGCGAATTTATCGTAGTATGACCCAAGCGCCACCTAGCTACGCCACTGCGCATCTAATTACTTCTCAGAACGCAAAAGGTTTATAAAGAAAACAGCAGTGGCACTAGGGTTTCCCTGACGGGTGGGGCATGATCTGCTCGACAGGGGGCACGGTCTTCCCGACGGGGGGAACGGCCTACTGTACGGGGGGACAAATGTAAAGAAATTGGTCTCAAATTTTCACCAGATCTATAATTATCAACTAGTTGAATACCCCGTACAAAAATTTTCCCCAACAGGGTACAAAAATTTTCCCCGACGAGGGCACAGCATCCCCGACAGGGGGGCCTAGCCCCCCCGGTCCCCCCACTGGCGCCACCCCTGAAAGAGAATGGAATAAAAAATTTAATGCTTCATGAATGTAAGTGACATGCTTTGTTAAACCTAATTTTATGCTTTTGATCTCAATTTTTATTTTATTTCGGGGTAAAACAATTTTTTTCGCGTTTCTAAATTTCATTTGCGTGAAAGAATTTATTTTTTAATTTATTATTATTTTTATTTATTATTATTTTTATTTATTATTATTTTTATTTATTATTATTTTTATTTATTATTATTTTTATTTATTTATTTTATTTTTTGTGCATCTAAAAAAGGATTTTTTTGTTTGATTGAAATAATTAAATTCCATAAGAATGTATGAGTAAACCAGCCTGTGTCTTTAAAATCTCCTGGTTTAAATGTCAGCTTTTATGCTACAGGGGAATTTTTGATTATTTGAAAAATCATACTAAAAATTCTTCGAAAGTTGATCTTCGGAGGAAGATACTCTTACGAGAAAGAGATCTCAGACACACGTGCCGCCATCTCGTTTCCTTTTGTGATATAAATTATTTTTCTGCAGAAATGAGCGTTTTTCGTTTCTGTACGAAACACAAGATGGCGCCCCTATAAATTTCCTTTATTTATCATTTTAAAATTATTTCCTGTATCTTGCTTTCCTCGAAGTAAGGAAGACAAAGAATTCTTTAATTAATTTAAAAAGCAATTCTATAAATCTTTGCTTTTGTCATTCATTTAAATTCGGAAGCAAATTTACTAATGAAACATTTTTCTCAACAAAAATACTTAATGTTCTGAATTTTTTTTTTTTTTTCAAATATAACGCATTTTGTTTTGTTCCCAAACCAAAAGAAGTCCAACGGAAGCTTATTTATGCAATATACTTTTTTTAAATTAAAATTCTTCGTAAACTCTGCCATTTCTAATGAAGATAAATTTTTGATCCAGAAGAAACAATTTCGATAATTCCGAAAAAAACTGTATTGAACTCCTAAAGAACAGAATCAAAAAGTGAAAGCTTTTACTTAAGTGCATTACCCAAAATTACAGAAATAACAATTGAGAGAAATTTAATTTTCTGCCAAAATCTAATTCCAAATGTTAAAGAAGCAACTGGACTTAAAATCGTTAACTCTAAAAGTTGAAGGAACTCTTATAAAAAAGTTTTGATAAGGAGAATTCTACAAAATTAATTTTGATACGCGTTATACGCGGTTGATCCATATAGAAATTCCTATAAGTTATTAGTGGAACGATATTTTAGGTTCGATAACGTCATTATTTTAAATAACCTATTTTTCAAGGTTAATCTGGAGTCTACGGTGCCGACTTACCTTGTTCCTCCTAGGATCGCCAACTCTTTGCCTCCAAGAACGGAGATGAAAGAACATTTGTTTTGGCTGCGCAACGATGTTTTTAACGAATGACATGCGCGCATGTGCGGAAATTAATCTTTTTGTCGGTGTTTTGTACATCACACTATACTGCACCTCGTTTCGATTGGACTGTTTTGTTCATCTCTTCGATGTGATCGGTCAATTCATTCGAATTTCAATAAAACTTTGTTTGAAATTCTGCGGTTTGAATATCGGTTCAGTATTCTGTATGTTCCGTTTTTCAATGAATAAGCGAATCTACGAGTATTCCGCTATGCTGAAAGCGAAGCCGCTGCTGTTTTTTAAGCTAAAAAAATTGCCGTGTACACACTTGAAATGCAGCAGGCATTGCGTGCTCAATCTCTCCTTTTTAGGTGACGCATGCGCAAGAGGGCAATAAAAAGCGCACTATACATCCAAAAGAGCATTTGGCGACGGCAAATGAAATTACGCCAAGAAAAATTGGCGAGAAACAAGTGCGAACCGTAAACTCCAGGTTTAACTTTTTCAATTATGAAATCTTGAAATCATTTTTTCTTCAAATTCAAACCAGGTGGTGCTGCTTGTATTGAATCAGAATTGAATTAGATTAATCGATTAACTGAATGTACAATGAAGAAAAAAGGAGTATGTACTTTCGATAATTTTCCCTTTGGCGCAATAGGTTCAAAATTTGATGCAGGTCTATAATTTTAGTGCCAAAGCTGCATACGAATTTCATTTATTTAAATAATTGCGTTTTGGAGTTATTGTGTTCACATACACACGAACAGACATGTCGACAAACAGTCAACCTGTTGACGGATTTGTCCAAAATTTGATGCTCATCTTCACACAATTCTAGCGATTAAAACTGAATGCAAAATTTCATTCATTTAGTTTGTGGCATTTTTGTAATTATCATATCCACATGCACAAAGATAGATAGACATCAAAGACTTCCGCAGACGGATTTCGCCCAAAGTTTAAAAGAAATCTTTAATTTTAATGTAAAGAAAGCAAACTTAACTTTATCCGTCTAGCATCTTCCGTTTTTGAGTAAACGTGATTATATATAATTCCCATAAATTTAATCAGAATGATTTTTAAAAACAATTTTTAATTATGTTCTAAAAAATATAAACTGTAATTATTATTCACTTTTTACTCTTTAACTAATAATTGATTGTTATAAATATTATGAAATCATTTTTTCACAAATTCAGCAACAGGTGTCGCCACTTGTATGGCATCAAAATTTAATTAGATTAATCCATTAACTGATAATTAAGTTTTAAATATTAAAATAGTGAATCGTTATCTACAAAACACAAGTATACAAAATTTCAGAACTTTGGCACATCGGGAAAAGAGGGAAAAATCGATTACAAAAAATATCATCTTTACCAATATGAAACACATCAAATTGAATTAAAGTTTATGAAAATGGCTTTCTCGGACTCATTGAGGTATAAAAATAGCAGATTCATCAAAATTTTCTAATTTTCTTCAAAAATTAGTACGATTCCAGTTTTACGACTACAATACTGTTGCAAAAATGCAATGTCGCTTTACTGCCTGACAAGTCTTATGTTTGGGTAGAGAGTTTTACAAGGGTAAGTATGGGATGGCCGGGCCTGGACACCCGACCTTGGCGACCATTTTCGCGACCTTGGCGACAAATCGATGATTCCAGAAAATGCGACCCTTTTCTCGATATCTCTATTAGGAAAAAAATACGCTTCAATGTACGAGAAAACTCCATGTGACGTCACGGCCTGTCGGTGAGAGTATTTAAGTGCCGCGATTGAATCAGAGGGAGGTGTTGATCGATTGGATCGACTTTGGAATTTCGTCTGCAGTGCGAGCTAGAAAGCTGGTGAGCTGAGCGCTATTGAAAGTGCTGTTATTGTCGTTATTAGTGATTTGCTGACTGTTTGTGTCGCTAAATCTCAAAGTACTGAACTGTTATTACCTGTGAATTGTTGTCTGTTTACATTGCTAATCTGTGCAAGATCTGTTGTTTCCTGTTACCTTTGCTTCGTGTTTTCCTGCATATTTGTGAATAAACCTTCATTCTCCATTATCTTGCGTGTTGGACAGTTTACACCATACACCCACAGAACGATTTTTGTGACAATACTTTCTCTTTGTAAACCCCATATACGGGAAAGTAATAAATAGCTGTCTGAATGTTGTATTGAAAAGTGATGCTTATGGGGGTTACTTGGAATTGAAGTTGCAACTGATATTTTTGATGCAATTAATAACGTTGTCCGTTTGAATGATAGATTCGTTACCAAGTTAGGGAACAATCATTATTGTTTCTATAGGTGATTCGTTAGAGAATGCTTCAATGGGTAAATATATCAACAATTGCCTGTGCATCCATCTACGCTGATGTGATACCCGGACACAGCTTATCCCATTTTTTAAATGCCTGGACAGAACCAAATAATGATGTACATTGAGTTTTATAAAATCATCTTTTTACGCTTTTATTTAACTTGGCTAATTTCATGTTTGTAAATATGGAATTTTGTAATAGATTTTACTAGAATTTTTAAATTATGTACACTTGTGCGTTTTTGATGGCAGTGCACTGTTTTAAAATTCTCAGAAATTAATTAGCAGTTAATCGATTGATTTTTAACTAAATTTTAATTTTGTACGATTGGCGCCACCTGGTAATGAATTTGAATCAAATTCATGATAAGTTTCCGTAATATTTATAATAAGGAATTATAAATTAAAGACTAAAAATTAGAAAATAAAAAAAACCTTTTGAAAACAAGCTTTTAATAGTGTATTAAAAGGAAGAATATATTTTAATCCAAAATCTGGTGATCAGAATAAGAATGTAAATCTGTGAGGCTCTGTAAACAGTATCATGAGAAAGAAAATTCCTAAACATTCATCAAAAATTAAAAAATATTATAAATATGGATAAATTTCCAATTACACAAAAAAAAATTATCAGCTCTGAACGCTTTTATGTTTTTATTTAGATCTCAACTTTTCTATAAAAAAAATCTGCTTTTTTGTCAACTAATAAAAGCTTGTTTTCAAAACTTTCCTTTGATGTTGTTCGTATTATGGGGTGGTAAACGAAAATGTGAGGTAAACAGGGGTATAGGAACGGTGTTCCAGTACTGCTTTATAATTTTTTAAGTCGCCGGAACGACGTTCCGGCACTGGTTTTATTACGAGACATGAAAAGGGAAAAAAAAATCGTAAGATACTTCCTTAAAACAGCGTGATCTTTGACTAATCCTTACCCTTGAAAATATGATGGATATTTCAAATTAATAACAGTAATAAGCCACTCTCAAGTGGTATCAGGAACGTATTTAAAAGTATTAATGTTGCAAATATTTAATTGTATTTTATGTTTTTATTCTGAAAACTCATGATATTTTCTATAATGCTTATTAATGTCGTGTTTTTACTTTGGCATTACTTAATTTTACTACAAATCAACAGATATTAAAAAAATCATTCTTTAATGTGATCATTTTTTCACGTTTCGAACTACAATAAGAATTGTGTTAATGTCTCTGCGAAACGGCCGCTGGGCTTGAAGGGACTTACTTACTTACTTACTTACTTATAACTAAGCTTGACTTACTTACCTTACTCAACTGAATAAAATAGCTCTATATGATTTTTAACTCTATAGTCTATAGTTACTATTAGTCGAGTGTGACTATGTGACTCTATCTATGTAAAATTCTTCGTGATTTTCACCAACTTTGCAACTCGACTGTGACTAAACCGTAATTACAAATTCTAAAATTATTTTCGCAAACTTCACTATCCGACTTTTTCTGTTAAATGAAACTAAAACCAACTCTCTATGTTATTTGGTTGCGGAGCTATAAGCGTTTAACTTTAGCACAACGTAATTCAACAATTCTTGAGTAATATTTCGCGTGAACCTCAGATCGATGACTGAATTGCTTTAGTCTGCGTGCTCGCGCATCAGTCACTGTGACGTCATCAAAATTTGTAGTGATTTTCACCAACTTTGCAGCTCGACGGTGACTAAACCGTAATTCCAAATTCTAAAATTCTTTTTGCAATCTTCAATGTCAAACTTTCTCTGTTAAATAGAACTAAAACCAACTCTCTATGTTATTTGGTTGCGGAGCTATAAGCGTTTAACTTTACCACGAAAAGAGTCATAATTTTTTCCTTTCACGACTCAACATTAGACCACTATGGAGAAACGTAAGTCTGCTTTAAAAGCCAATAACGTTTAATTGTGCATTGTTTCAGTGTTGACGTTTAAATATTTCACGATTCCAATACCCTGATAAAATAACTATACATTTGAAATGTATAATATATTTTATTGTGAAGTGATTCCCTCCTCACCCTGATATAACCTTCTTCATATTGCCCCCCCCTTTCTAAACATTATCAGCCAGGTCAGAGCGTTCCGGCACTGCTTAACCCTCCGAGCGCCCAATTATTTTTATCTGAACCTTTCAGGTTAGAAAATAGAAATTCTAAAGTGAATGGACCGAGCTTTTTGGCATTTAATCATATCTTTGAAATCTTCAAAATACTTTGTCCACGGTTGTTTAAGAAAATACTCATATAAATACGAACGATCTGCTTTTGAATTGAATCTAAAGAACGGAAAAAGATGTCTACGCCACTAGGAAGGTTAATTTACGACTACACCACTGGAGATAAATTTACAATTTTAGAGATAAAATCATATGCCGAATTTCATTTTCAGCTTGTTGTATTTTTCAGCCATCATGTGGAGACAAACGGACGGAGAGACAAATTTCCTTCTGACAGGTATCGTCCACAATTTTGGTTTTAACACAACTTACCAAATGTCATTTTTCTAGCTCTTTCCAATTTTGAGCTATCGTATTCACCAACAGAGTGAAGACATAATTCCAAAAATGGTTTTTCGGATTTAGGCCGGTCTAACACGCTGAGATTCAAGAAAATATTTTTGTCGAATTTTTCGACGATTTTTTTTGTACAATACTTCCTTTTTTATACTTCGCATACGAGTGAAATAAGGATCTTTAAAAATTATTCACTTAGATCACTGAGGACACAAAATACTGTCGTTAATGAAAACAATTCAGAAATAAAAACATTCTTTTATAGTTTTTAGGCATGACTTTGAATAAACCAAAATAAATTGGTACTATAGACGAAATATGACCGATCGAAACGAGGTCCTGTTTTAACTGGACTGTTCGGTATTTCGTCTGTAAACTCGTTTGCTATGAAGTCGCGACCACATGCCTTGCTCTATTTTCTTCGAATTTGGCCTGAATGGTCCTTGAAGTCATTAAAAACAACGTGTCTGCGAGGAAATTTAATTTTTGATTCCTTTTTAAGATGGTAGCAGTTTTAAAGGTTCCGTTTCAAGTAACGCCTCCAAAAAATACCGATAATAACAAATGACATTTAATTATAATTTTGTGAATACTGATAAAAGCAGAAACTTGTGCAAATAACTCGCATTGGAAAAAAAATGGCTAAACTTTAAAGACTGCGATGAAAAGTAGATCTTAGGTTATTTTTTTCTGGGGTTCACAGTCCACTGAACTACTAGCTTAACGTTATGTTAATAGGAAATTCAAGGATCCAAATAAAAATTCGAATTACCCATGAATTCAAATTAAAAACGTTCTAATTTGACAAGTTCCACTGCAATTGGATTTTTGTTTATCCATTCTGAAAACTCAATTAATTTCATTCAACAAGAAATCTTATAAGGACCAATAATTTACCTCTACGATGGTTGGTCTTCCTGAGTAAACAATTCAGAACATGTTTAACTTACTCATTTGTTTTTAGTCATCAAAATATTTTTTTTTATTTATTATGGCAAAAAGATGGATTGTATCGCCTTCTTATTTGACACGTAAGATTTGGCGATCAATAACTTATCAATAAAACATGATCATGAAGGTCAAATCTTTATCAAGCAATAATAACACATCTTCTGTATTAATAAAATATGTTTGGCGCAGTTTATTGATTCTGTAGAAGGTCATATACATACTTAATTACGTAAAACACGATGTGAACGAAAACGACGATAAAAAGAACAACATTTTTGCAGGAAATGTTCCCACAAGCCGCCATAAAAAATGCAAGACACGCTAAGATCAAAACATTGGACACAATAGATAAAAATTCCTTTATTTGTTTCTATTTAAAAAAGAGTACGTTGTCATAGAAACGACAAGCTCTATCAAGTCGGGAAGACGATATCTAAGGACGCGCTCCGAAGGCTAAGGAACCCCATTGATTCCTCTTGGCGACGATCGTTGCCGTGATTTTGAATTGGCGACCAGCCGTCTTTTGATTTTTCTATGTATTCTTATTCAACATTGGCGTAGCGAGAGATGACAAAGAAAGTATGGATGGTGGTCCGAGCGCCATTCTTCGTGGTTGGCGCGAGGACAACTCATTTTTGTTTTTATTTCAGATTTATGGAGTCAAAAAATAAGCGCCAATTGCTCTCGCTACGCCAATGCTATTCAGCAAAACATGTACACTATTTCTGGTTCATACAAGGTGTGATCAATGTTGTTTTCTGAAGCATTGCTTATTATGATTAGTCAATTTTTAATCAATTCTTCCCGTTCGTCATTCATTCAATCAATTATTATTATTCATCAGTAGTTCAATAAATTATTAATGTTTGTCGCTTGTTTGATAAATTATAACTTTTAGTCAATTATTCAATCAATTGTTGTTATCAATCAGAACATCGACTGGCAAATTAAGTTGTAATTCATGTTTTCGCTAAATCTATGTTTAAAATTATGAAATTAATAATCTTTATCGGATCTCCATAAGATAAAAATTATTCCATTTCTCTCATTATATAGTCAAATGCATTTCTTTTTGTATGCAGTGCTTGGTAGTATATTACTTGTCTTTTAGGAAAACTGTTCTACATGACTGTTCATGTTCTGCTCTCTTCTGTTGCCATAACTATCCCCACTTCTAGAGGTCCTTTTGTTCGAGACATCTTTTTTGGAAGGAAAAAAAAAACTTTCATGGCCTCGTTCTTGTCAGAAAATTTTTACCAAGACCCCATAAGTGGACCATGAATAAGAAAATGATGCAATAATTAATGATGACTAAATGAAACTGAATTAAAAATTTTATGTGAAGAATTCAATGAAATCTTTTAAATCAAAACTCTTATCCTAATTATCTTTTCTTACAAATATTCAAGAGTTTGAAGAAAGAAACCTTGTGAAAATCTTCGCGACCTTTAAATGTGTCTGAACTTCACTGCCAAGGAGCACGATGCTATTATGAATAATTACCGGTAAAAGTGATTAATTATTTATCACATTGACCGGCTATTATTCATAATAACTGATTGATCACATTAATGTAACACATATATGCGAAATGAATAATTTAACTAAAGAATAGAAAGAAAAATCAATCTTCAGTACTTTTTGATCACACCTCGTAGCATAAGTTTACAATTCATCTTGATTGTATTTCATACTTGAACTATTGCAAATTGGTATCTAGGTAAATCGGTGGATAATGAACTTCTTGAGGTAACTTCGGCATAAAGACGAACTAAACAGTCTAATGCACGAACAGCTTCGTTACATTCAACATAACATGCATATTGTGTGACAAAGAAGTTATTTATCTATAATGTATTCCGAAGCATATCAACAGACATTATACATTAAAATATCAATGACAAAACGATTTAATGGATAAGCATAATCTAAAATCTTCCCATAATTTTCAAAATTAATGAAAAGAATATCATACTTCTCAATATAAACACTACATAGACTTTGGAAGACAAATACTTGGAAATTTTTATAGAATATTCCCGCATTATTAAAAGCCGCCATTCTGAACTAAGCTAAGTCAGAAAAATTAATGTAAATCTGCAAGAACTTAAACTGAATGTGCCTTGCCTTACTATAAACTAAATATTATCTTTATATTCTTATTTTTTTAAATATATAAAAGATTATCCATGAAATTAGATGCACTAATAATACTCAAAATTGTCAATACAGGGACACAATAAAATCAATTTGTGACTGTTCTTCGAGATTAATGTTTCGTAGGAAATTACTTTAATTTCAGCCATTCTCTTAGAACATTTTCAAAGTAATGTTAGAAAAAAATAATCACTCCAATGTCCCAACCCGAATAAAATAACATCTTGCTATAATGAACCGAATTTTTTTGTCCATTCATGTGTAATGATTATTCACAACACTAACAGTGCAATAAGGCTTGCATGATAATTAATTAGCATAAATCAGAAAGCAAATTAATAATCATAATTTTTGTTCTTTCATTTGTGATGATTTTCCACAACAATGTCAAGGGGAGAATGAGGTTGCGAGCTAAACTTTGAGCATGATGACAAATCTTTAAAAATTAAGGAATAAACAGTTTATGCGTTGTAAATTTCATTTCCATTCTTTCGGGATACTCCGTAGATATGATAGCATTCAAACTTCGGTACTTCTCCGTTACTAGAACCCCAAACTAAAACTGTAAATCCTGAAGGCAGATCGCCAAACCATCGCGATAATTTGCTAAATCTTAGCAATAGCTTTTCTTAGCGATGAACAATGGCGCCAATGCTATTTCAGCTTGGCGAAGATTGGGCTTTCGTTAACGGTAAAGTACCCAAATTTTAGTTGAAACCATATAACATTGATATCAGAAAATCTTAACTAGTAAGGCGCGTAGCTAAAAATACTGACTTTTTGCAGCTAAATTTATTCTACAACGAGCAAAGTCAAATACCTGAAGTTCAGTTTGATAAGTTTATTCAGTTTGGTTATCGTATCTGGTAAGGCGTGCAACTGAAAAAGCTCATATTTTTTAGCTATGCATACACTACAAAGAACTATACAGATCTTCTGAAGGTCAGTTTGCAGTTGAAGCTGAAAACTGCCTACCGAAAACTCTGCCGATTATGAAAATTTTCGATGTTAGCTTCAAAACTTTGCTTGCTTAGGTGATGCCGCACTGGAACTTTCAAGCCACAAAATATCCTTGAAATTATTGCGTTACCATTCAAAACCCAGTGAGTGGAATCAAATTATATTATTGCTTGGGATATTTGTATTGAAGGGCGAAAATCACCTTATAAAAATATTAAGTCATTATTAATGAAAACCTTGATTTGAATTAAAATTTGAAATGGAATAAAATTAGATTATTGCTTAGGAAATTTGTATTAAAAAAGATTCTGACAAAAAAATCAACTTCTTCAGCCCATTCGTTGTTATTAAAATATTACGACAAGATTTTAGAATATGCCCCATTATATATATAAGACTTTCACATAATACAATTGTACACAAATAGAATATCCACAACAAAAATATATTCACAGTAACAGTACAAATCCAAATGATTACATTTCAAACGTTCATATACATATTTAAGACAACCACAACGAATATTCTTTTACAGTACAATGGCACATATATCAACACATTGTATACAGGCTCGGAAAACAGACTACACACTTTCTGCATAGTGTGGACAAATTAAAAATTTTGCATTTTTAATAATGATAATTCTCGATTGGAATTTACTAGTAATTCCCGCTTCTCGCATACAATGTAAGTGATAAAGAATTTTATAAGTAAATTCCCTTTACGAGATATAGTAATTTACAAATAAATTCCCTTTACGAGATACAATAATTTATAAATAAAATCCCTTAGTCCACACAATGTATGCGAGAAATGGGAAATACCAACAAATACCAAGAGATAATTATCTTTACGGCAATTGCAAAACACGCCATACAAAATTCTTGAAAGAACTTTGCCACCAATAAGAGGTTCGCAACGAAAATTCTTTCGCATTTGCACATATTAACACATTATGTCCAAGGATATGAACCTTATGAAAAATATGGACAAATCAATTTTGCAGTTGTAATAACGATTATTCTCGATTGGCATTCACTGTTGATTCTTGCTTTCTCGCATACAATGCGTTTAAGACATTTACTTATCAGATTTAGAAAACAATTTGGTGTCTATACCGAAGATTATTTTACAATGGCACTTGAATTAATACATTATGTCCAGAATATGAACCTTACACATAATCTGGACAAATCAAGAATTTTGCAGCTGCTATAATGACCACTGTCGATTGCTATTTACTAGTAATTCTCGCTTTTAGCATACAATATGCAGAGAGTTTTTACTTCTAAGACATTTAAGGATCCGCAATGAAGATTGAATGAACGTTGTATATGGATTAACACATTATCTTCAGGAATACGAACCTTATGTATAATTTGGACAAATCAATAATTTTGAAGTTGTCATAATGATTATTCACGATTGGCTGATGATTCGCATTGCTCGCATACATTGTGTTTAAGATATTTACTTATCGTACTTTGAAAACAATGTGATGTTCACACAAATTTCTTTTATAATGTCACAGAAATTAATTCATCATGTCCAGGTATATATACCTCATGCATGATATGAACAAATCAAGAATTTTGCAGTTCTCATACATCGGTACACCAGATTATAACTTGGTGATAATTCCTACATATAATACTTTAAAATTATTCACATATCAGAATTTGATAACAAAGAAATTTGTTTCAAGATTCATATACATGCACATGAGACTTGGATAGCAAATAATATGTATTCCACACAGAAATATCATTGATCAGAAGACCATTCGAAAAAAGGTTTTTTTATTATTGTGTTAAAACTGAGACAGAACAGGAAGGATAAAAATATCTAGTTATTGCTCAATATTGTGATACTGTAAGGCAACTAATTCTTATATGGCGAGATACATTGGCTAAATTCTTATTGCAAATCACAAAAATATTCTTCGATTTTTATCCTCTGCTTTTATCGCCAGCCCTATATCTGATACAAAATATCAGTTTTTTTTCTTATCTGAACTTCATGTGAACTGGGCGTCTTTTAGGAATATTACATTAACTTGCATTGTCTGAGTACCACAGTTCTAACCTTACATCTAATACAAGTTCGCTATAAACCATATTTTCTAAGGACTGCACGTACATCACGAAATTAAACTTAACACAAAGAACATATCTTAGATAAATGCACAGCTAGATCAGAACGAAACGTACAAAATACATATTTCTTTCAACCATGGATTAGAGAATTCAATCTTTTTTTTCACTTAGTATTCATAAAAACCATTGTTTCCCAACGTGGAGCCCAGGTCCCACATAGGGGTAATTTGACTATTAAGGGAAGGGTAATTCGAAAATGGAAAAAAAATGAAAGAAATCGGCTGGATATAACACAACGGGGAGACTTGAGAGTGAAGCTAACTAAATTAGAACCTAACATAAAATCTCTTTGCAGCAAGTGTGATGTTATCATTAAATTTAAATAATAAATACTTGCTAACAATTAAAATAATACAGAAAAATCTTTCCTTAAAATTATTTCGTGCTTTAATTTCAGTTCTCCATTCATATGTTTTGAAAATTTCCTTGTTTCTCAACTATCGCCTAGTGATGTCTTCCTAAAACCTATCATTTAAGTTTCTTCAGCGAACAATTCAATTGTTGAATATTAAAATTTATGTGTGTTACATTGGGGGCATAAGAATTTTAGAAAGGCTTAGATGGGGCATGGCACAAAAAAAGTTTGGGAAGCACTGATATAAACTTTGATTTGATTCGTACTCTTCTTAAGACAACGCGGATAAACAAGCCTATCAAATATCGGCATGGTTAGAGCTGATGTTCATTTATTTCACATCTAAAGCAATGGAGTCAATTCATGCTCATGTGACACAAGTCAAAACTGTGTCAGAGAAATGGAGGGACAAAGGGTGTATAGATTCCCCGGAAGACAGTCTTACGGAGCATTGTTTAGACTCCACGAGATCAGTTTCGTTAGTATTAGTTCGGTCATATTCGATATGTGTTAAGCTTCATTAGTTTTGTCCTATTAACCATTACATCAGTTTCGTTAATTTTATTTTTGTCATATCCGCCATGAGATCAGTTTCGTTAATTTTAGTTTTGTTAGATTAACGTCCCATTTTAAATGAACACGAGGGCTCTTTTGAGATGGACCTTGTAATTGTGAACAGATGTCAAGGCTGATACCTGAGCTATCACCACTTCTTTCACGCCACGAAAAGACGTTCGAGCCCCCATACCCTATTTAGCGTGCGCCATTCCTATATACGCGGCGGATGTTTCGTGAAATTGGATTTCATACTTGAAACTTCAATGGCGGCGATTGATTTGAAAAATTAGGGGGGGGCAAAGAAATTATAGACATCTAAAAGTACCCGGGAGTACAGGGGTAGGCAAAAAAAATTAAATTTCGATATAAAATTAGCTAACTTTCCTGGAAACTATTGTTTTTTTAACGATTCTTAGTTTCAGGCAGCTAAAATGAAATAAAAAATTAATTTTTCCATCAAAAAGTAGGGGGACCACCCCTCTTACTCGCCGTCTTTGTGAAACTCTCCAGTCCTTAAATCGATCATTTATACCAGGTCACCATGGCCATGGAGAGACGCCATAAAGAAAAAATATCATCGCGTTTATTTATAACCAACTTTGAGGGAGGTGGGTGGTAAGAATAATTCTGCATTGTGGATGACATTCGCCTTGCTAAGTCATTGACGTAAAACACTGTACAATTCGATGTTAGGTGAAATGAGCCCTTACGTTTGGAGTGGACTTTGACTTCAAGAGTGAATTCACTCCACTAATTGAGTCGTTCAGAAGACAATGCGGATAAGGCCAGAAAAAATGGTGAGAAAATTCCTTTATTCTTAATGCAATAATTTTTTAAATTTTTGGTTTATTAATTTGATTAGTGAAAGCATATAAAGTCTTCTAATGAAGCAACGAGTGAATCTTTTAATAACTCAAAATAGTGTTATTAATCCCGTCAAAACTTACAAAAACCAGGAGACATCAAAAAAGGGACTTCCGCTTTGGCTTCTGGGCGACTCAATTATTACTATGACGGGGGAAGGCAAAAAAATAATAATAATGCACCGTCATTCACCCTTTCTAAGCCGTTGGCTTAAAATAATGTCCAGTTAGATGTTTTTATCATGGGATTTTAATGGTAAAAGTGAATTGACTCCAATAACTCTTTTTACAGAGAGTATGGACAAATTTAATGTTGAAGATTCATTGACTTTGTAAAGAACGCCTTCCAAGAAAATCTCTACGTTTAATCTAGCAAAGTTTTATACAGACAGTTTTGTTATTTGGAGAGTAATGATTGGAGCAAATAGAAAACCTTGGTTGGCAAAAATGATTTTTTTAATGACTTCGCGAACATATAGATGTTTCTTTTTGTTTAGTATGGGGCAGCTATCTATTATCAAAAATAAGCAGTGGTTATATTTTGCTACTTCATTAATCAGTTGTTTTTTTAATCTTAATTAATCCTCCAAATTCTCTGAAAAAAAGTTTCGAATAATTACAGTTTTATATTTAATTAACCGTTTGAGTGCCAGATGGAGCGATTGCGTTGTTCCCGTTCAGTGCAAAAGCACTCAATAAAGTCAAATTGACGAAACGCTGGGATTTTGACGATGCACGTCTTTATTGTTATTTATAATTGAATGATGCCACCTGGTAGTGGATTTAGAAACAAATTAATTTACCCGATTCAATAATGTGTTTATAATAAAGGATTACACATAAAAGACTGAAAATTAGAAAACGATTAAAATTTTTAAAAACTTCCACTGTTTAGTGCAACCATAAAAGTGTGTTTAAAAAAATTATTTTTATTCAGCTTATTTTAATTTTGCACAATTTAAATTCGACTTCTGATTCTATTATTCTCTTCGGTTGCAAACCATACAAACCGCCCTCAGTTGCGTCCTAGTGGTTTTATTATGTCGATTTGTGCATTTTTAGACGAAGAAATTTAAAAGCGCTACTAGCACTTTTAGATCAACTCAACAACCTTAGCACCCAAACGGTTAAACCGTCCAACACATACACGACAAACATGGATTTGTGTTGCATGGGCTGATGGGCAATGGTTACAATACAATACAATACTTATAAAGGACCTAAAAAACTCCTATGTCTTCAGGGGGGTTCCGGACTTGTCTGGTCCAAGTCCTTCCTCCATTGATCCGAGGTGCAGGTGCCCTTGCTTGCCCACCAGGTCTCGATGTCGGTGTACACTTTGGGCACTCGAGGTGCATGCAGAAGGGCACAGAGACGACACCAAAAGCGGGTGTGGATGAACTCCCCTGTGTTCTTCCAGGCAAAGTATGAGTTGTAGAGGGTATCATTGGCGTTTAGCATGTGGAGATATCGGGCCAGATCAGCGGGGCTCGAGAAGTCCTCCACGTGGATGTAGGAGTGAGGTGGTGCTGATCGGGCGTAGTCTTCAGGCCGTGCCCCCATCACAATGGGGATCACGTCATGGCTGAAAATATAAAAAGCATTGTTACTGAGTTGCATCTATGCAATATACAGAAGATCCCCGCCCCATCACAATGGGGATCACATAGTGTCTGAAAGTATAAAAATC
>BGPR01012591.1:0-19781 GCA_013235015.1 Araneus ventricosus | reverse complement strand
TGTTACTGAGTTGCATCTATGCAATAAACAGAAGTGGTCAAAGAAAACGCGCTAGCTATATTTTTTTATGAATACGGCATTATAAAGTTGCATTGGGCAAATAATACTGGTGAAAACAGGTAATTTTGAACTGCTTGCAATTGAAACCCATGAATGCATCATCGTTTTTCCTGTTTCTTAATCATTTAAGTGATTGCATAAGCCTTTATAAAATATGTCAAAATTAAGGGCGGTGAGTTTTCATTCGGCCACTACCCAAACTATTTTACGGCAGTTCAATTATGTATCATACCACAGATATACGAGTGTAAATCAAAAATTATTTGAATTTTTGCGATAAAGGTAGTTCTGATGAGGAGATCGCATTCTGATGGGAGACCGAAAACGCATGCAAAATTTGCAATGGAGTGATAAATTAAGAGAAGTTTGATCGTGATAGCGCTACATCTCTTACTTTTGTCGAAGGATAAACAAGTCCGCACAGTTAGCGAAATGTGCCAGTGAGGAGCAGCCATCAGTCATCTATTTTCTCCGGCAGGCGTTGATCGGAGGTTTTAGACACAATACGGGGGCAATACGCTACCATAGAGAAACGTATAAGGCTTATCATTCACGACCTCTTCAAGTCATACAAATCCCACCGCTCCATGCCAAAAACGATCGTCAATGTGAAAAACAGGCCAGAATTGGTGTGGAACGGAAGGTTAGATATCCGCCTGCCCCAATATCCATCGTTCCATCTGGACTGCCAGGCCATAAATGTGATTGGAGTACATACGTGTGTGGGGGGGAGGACGGGGAGACTCGGGGTGTGTGGTTCACCCAGGAAATCGGAGAAGGTGGCGGAGTGACTAGTAGGTGAATTTGCGTGGTGTAGAGGGGTCGTTTAAGATCTGCCTAAATGAATAGGCTAAAAATGGAATGGCCTTCATTCAAGACTGGAACGTCTGACATTTCTTAGGTTAGACGATGAAAAACTTTTTCTAACGCATCTTAAAATGAAGGGATATAAAGTAACCAAGCCCTAATGTCTTTGTTAATTTCATTTCAGGCATAAATTTGTTTTCAATTCTAGATAAGAAAGCATTTATCCTCTTGTGGACTAAATAAAATTGTTCAACTTCTTCATAAAAAAATTCCACGTGTTATTTTATCAATTAATGTCATTCAGTGAATTTATACGCGTAATACCGTATAGTTTTGTTCAGTTTAATAGTTATTACAAATAAAGGCATAGAAACAAACATATTGTTTCATTGTTGCGTAAAAACACAGACGGTAAAGGACAATCAACAGAAAAAAAATAGAATTCTTCTAACTTACGCTAAACCGTTGATGAAAAACTTTTCTGTTATGTAGTCCTTGCAGTTGGAATTCTCGAAAGCCAGGTAGAATTTGTATTCTCTATTAAGCATGTTGAAGCATCTGCTGGCACTGGCCCTGGGGCATGTGCGAACACCCCCACACTTACCGAAGATGTCCACCTGTATGTGCTTCGAGAGCTCCCTGGCGTATTGTAACCTCTTGTTGCGGGCTGCGCAATTGGACACGAACCAGGCCACTTTGCCAGCTTTTCCGTAGGCGTAGTTGCGAAGTGGGGCATTAATCCGGGATGGGGCGTCCGGATAAGGCACCCACTTCTCATAGGGCGCCACTATGTCAGAGTCGTGTCTGTAGGATGCAGTCCAGTTGAAATATCCAGCGGCATGTGTGAAGGATTGCGTATGGAGGGGACATTCCAGGAGAAACAATAGCCATATCTAGAAACAAAAACTTAATGAAATGTCCGTGTATTCACAAATAGCAGCTAGACCTAATAATGAAAGCTATATAAGCCTTCGAGTTACAAAGGGACAACACATTGAAATTTGCTAAAGTAATTGGTCACATAATTTCTATTACGGTATTTGCAATTTATAAATATATGTCTAGGTATAAGGTGGCCAACTTTTAACCTCCAACAAAAGAGAGACGCAAATAAATTAAAGCTAAAAATTATCATAAATAAAAGAAACATTTAATTCATTGCAACAATAATACAGAATACACTATAATATGATAAATGCATAATAAAAACATTTGTAACATCATTTATTGTACACTTTTCGAGGAAGGATAGAACTCACCAAAGGAGGACGGTTGGTCACCTTACTAAATACAGTAGTTTTTGAGCAACAGTTATTGCTATTTTGACTTAATTACAGGTTTAAACAGCAAAAATTCCTCAATTGGATGCACGAGTCAAACACTTCATTGTAGCTGAAGGGACTAAAACATTTCCGTTCTGTCCAAGAAAAAAGATGAGTTGTAGTTTTATTTTTGAGAATATGCGGCTAACTCTAGATGTTGCATGATACTGGAGTTGTTTTTCTATGGACCGTCCATGCTCAGTATTCTCTGTTTTGTACACAAATCTGCTAATGTGCCACCGAATTTGGTGCACTACTTCCCAACATCACGACTTACCCTGTGAGTCAATTTTGTATGTGATCGGTCCGAAATAATTAAAATGCAGGAAAAAGGCCCTGCTACATGAACTAATTGAATACATTCATTGTCACGATCTTCGAGTAGAGTGTAACGTAGACGTTAAGCGGACCCCCCGCAGGTGTGAAATATTTGCTAATTGCATTACCAGATGATCTACCCGTGCAGCTCAGATGTGAAGGTGAACTGGCGCTCAGGTGACCACTGTGAAAATGTGGGAGGGAACTCTGGGGGATCCCAGATCTCTGTGACTGGACGTCGGAACTTCAGATGGACTCTTGCAGAAGCTTTGTCCAGACGTGTGCCCAGCGGGCACTCAGACGAGATATATTCCATAACTTATATTTAAATATATTGAATCTAATTAAGGGAACTGTACATATTTTCCTTCTATATCTTGTCATTAAATATTTATCCTAGATTCAATGGCTGTGCGTACATGTGTAGTTGAAACTTGATCAGTCCGTCACAAGTATATCTTTCCGCACACTAAACACTTCAACGTATGCAAGATGATACTGTGAATATATTCAAACTTGACTTGTGAAGATTATATACCAACTACGAATATATTCGTAGATGGTAGCGGATATCGTCGCTTAACAAGCAACACCACGTATCTCAATTTTTGGAAATTCCAAAGAGGAAGAAAAAACTGAATTTTTCGCAACCAATAACGAATATTTCTGAAATTTTTTTCACATCTGGAAAGAAGATGCGGTCTTAGGTTCGTATCAGATGTTAAAAAAAAATTCAGAAATATTCGTTATTGGTTGCGAACAATTCAATTTTTTCTTCCTCTTTGAAATTTCAAAATACTGAGATAGGTGGCGTTACTTGTTAGGAAGCCCAATGCGAGGTCTTGCAATTAAATTATATAAGCATACAGAAACTGCTACTGTCGTACCCTCTCTTCTTTCTAAGGACCCCTAAAAATTTGCTGGGCCCCCAAGTCTAATTATGCCACTGCTAGCAAAGTGCTGTCCACTCGATATTTTAATATACTTCCTCAATATGCATATTTTGCGTTCAGCTTTTCCATATAGTGTAGAGAATTGAATATGCATCTTAAAACAGTACATCTTCGTTTAGACAGACAGAGGGCAAAATTTGATACAGTTCTACAGTGTTGGTTAAACACCACAGACTAAAATTCATCCATTTAACTAGTTTTCATGTTTACATACACAAGAACAGACATGTCGACAGGCAGTCAACCCTGTGATAGATTCAAAATTTCATGCACATCTTCATCTCGTGATAAAACCAGATGCCGAATTTCATCTATCTAGATCATCGCGCTGTTGTCTCATAACTACCATATATACACTCACGGACAGACTCCCCTTTAACAGCCCAGTCAATAAAGACCCCAAAACAGTCAACTCCGATAAAATTTGAGTAAAGCTGAATTTTACACCATTGATAGACCCCCTACCAGAGAATAATTTTTACAGAAATTCCAAAAAATACCCCTGGAGCTTCCCCCCCCCCCAGCCTCCTCAAAGGTCCAAAATGGCAATATCTACGGAGCGGTCATTTTCTCTTTACCTAATGATCGGGTCAAGTTCAATTTTTGACCGTTTTGTTCTGTTATTAAATGGGCTGCAAGAACAACGCAATTCATATTTACGTTACACCTAATAGTTTTTAGAAATTTAGGAAAATCTGTGAAAAGGGTAGATTGTTTAATTTAAAACTTTTGATTTTTTTTCTATTTTTTATATGTCATATTATGCAAAAATCTTTCCTATAAAAGTTATAACCAACAATGTTTTGAATCTACTGATACACAGTTTTATTTATTTATGTAGGGTGTTAACACCGGGGGAGTGGGAAGAAAGCACGAAGGTTCGGCGTCCCGTGCGGTTGCCCTGTCATCGGGACGCATATTTACAAACCCTACCCTGATATAACTGAGGCAGGAAATCGGACAATATGATTGGCTCGCTTCGCCGAGAGCCAATGACGTCGTTCTTTGCTCTCGTACGGAAATTATAACAAAACAAGCGATTGAATGTGGACTTTGAATTAGTTTAGGTTTCCGTTGCTTGGACTTCGCGAATTTTGTTCTACGATACGCACCTACGTAGCAATTTTATTTAGTCTAGCGATTATCCTTTTTTTCGTTTTATTATTATTGGCCTTAATAATAATAATTAATAATTTTACTATTATTTGGCATTAATTATAGTTAGATTGGTTGACTTTGAAACATCAAATGAACTATTTTCACTGGAATGACGTCAAAAAACCCAACAACATTAACCTGTTAGTTAATACCCTTCAAACAAAGTTGTTATCATTAGACTTTTCATTAGTATAATTTCTTACAGAGTGGGATGTTTTATTTTTTATGATATTTTAAAAAATAATTTCATTTTTAAAAATATTACAACCCACGGAAGAATGTTTTCTGTGCTCAACTGTGGGAAAACGGAGAAAAGTAGGACGACTCTTGTTTTGTTATGATTGCCGTAGCTACGTGCGAGAGCTGTAAACGACGTCACTGCCCCTCGTAGCCAATGGTATTGGCCGATTTCCTGCCTCAGTTCTATCAGGGTAGGGTTTGTAAATATGCCGTCGGGACGAGTGGTTTGAAAAAAAACATTAAACCGTATAGTTTTGAAAATTGGTCGACATGTTCCTGAGAGACTCCTGTTCAGCATACTAAAAGCCCCCGGTCGAAGCCATCTTGGATTCCATCCACCCCTTTTTCTAGTTTTTCTTTAATATCTCGAAATCTATTCACTTTTCGAATTACATGTGATACAACAAATTAAAGAGCGTAAAATTCCTAGAAATAGATCGCTTTATTTTTCTTCTAGATTTAACAGTTTCCGAGATAATCAGTCTCAAAGTCTGCCATCATCTTAGATTCCATCCCCCCCTCGTTTGGTTTTTCTTGAATATCTCGAAAACTATTCACTTTTTAAAATTATAAAGATTTAACAAATTAAAGAGCGTGAAATTCCCCTACAAATTCATACTTTTATTTTTCTTTCAGCTTTAATAGTGTTTGAGATAATTGGCCTCAAAATGGATGAATTAGAAAAAAATCGTAGTTGATAGTCCAGTCAACGAAGGGTTTGAAAAAAACTAAATCGCATAGTTTTAAAAATTGGTACACATGTTCGCAGGGAACACCTGTTGAACATACTAAAAGTCCCCGGTCTTGGGGAAACTCGCGCCGCCATCTTGGATTTCATCCCCCTCTTTTAGGTTTTCTTAAATATCTCGAAAACTATTCAATTTTCAAATTACACGTGATACATTAAACTACCAATTAAAGAGCGTAGATTTCCCTAAATATGCATGCTTTTATTGCTCTTTTAGCTTTCTTTGAAATTTTAAAAAAGCACACCATGGACCACCCAACAAGTTATTTTAATGCTTACATTTTATTTATATTTGTTGATTCTCTTACATAATATTGGCGTTGTTCAGGTAAAAGTCACTAGGTCCAAAACCATAGTTTCAAGAAAAGGTCTACTTGACTGCAGAAGTCCCCCAGATGGTTTTTGTGGACTTAGTGACTTCTGTCTGAACGACGACGAATGTTCAATCACTGCTGTTTACATTATACATCTTTATTATACAGAAGGTGGATGCACATTATCTTCCTTAGAATAAATTGGTGAGTTTAAGCATGGTAACCCACCACAATATTCACACAGGTTTACTTTTCCACAGCCAAAGTACTGCCACATCCTTTTATACAAGCACACGATAGTTGATGAAATAGATCATCTGGATCAAATGGTTTGGAAATTGTAACTGGTTTCAGTGCTCTTTTGAAACTTATACTGTATTTTAGTTTCAGTTTTCCACCCCCGCTTTGTAGTGGTGGGTTTTTTTCCTAACCAGCTCTGAGTTTTAAAAAAGGTATTCATGGTACGCATTTCGGCAGGTCAAAGTTAGCGTACTTTTCTTTGTCAAAGTTACAGTGTATTGTATTATGTTGTTTCTCATACCAAAACTAATAATTTTTTATCACTTCAAAATTCAATTATGCCCTTTGGCCCCGTAAATCCAATCGATTCCCCATATGGCCAGTTTGTGTTCAACTGCACTCATCGAAGAAAGTCTCTGTGCTCTGTTGCCTTTGGACACATCGCACGCGGGTCAGGACGACTTAACAGAAGCAACGACACAGATGTGGGGTCAATTATGTCTCCATGCACTTTCTTCCATGTATACCTATTCAACTGACAGGGAACCCCTTCGGTTCCGAGCTCGGGGGTATTCAGTGGCGTTAATTTTAATGTCAAAGTCACAAATCCGTAATATCGTCCTCGTTCAACGTAGAATATTTTTTCGAGCCACACAGCACAAGGTTCTCTCCCGCAGCCACAAATTCACCTTTCGATGATGTAGAATCCAGAAAAATCTCGGCCCGCCTGTGAGTTTCTGGTCACAATAATTAAGCATTTCCATTGCCTTCATTTTTCTATACCATTAAAGTAAGAGATGGTATCGCAGCCGGTCAATGCATGGGTAAATGGCAAAAGTTGTCGAGAACATTCAATTAGTTCAATTTTTTACATTGTCTTCTTGAATTTTCGATAATTTTTTCCATCTTGTATATGACTGTTGAAAAATAGCACCACCATTCTCTTTACGGAAAAAATATTTAAAGGAAAACAGCGTTTCTGTTCTTGGGCATCAAAAAAATAAAAGAAAGTTGAAGCTTGCTCTGGAATCAGAACTTGAAAATCATGGACTAAGAGAGATTAGCGGAAGATGCCGAAGCAGACTTTGTAATGACAGCTATAAACCAAATTAATATTACTTCTAGCGTTGCAGTGTGGATTCAGATACAAATTTTATAGTGTGCATCCATCCTAAGTAGAATAAAGCTTTATATAATGTGAATAGCTTACAATTGAACATATGATGGAAACAACAAATGTGAAGTTATAAATATCTGGATGAAAAAAGAGAATAAAAGGTATTACTTGTTAATAATGGGTGGTCTGTGATGCTGCAAAGATTTTCTAGTTGTGCTATGGTGCCTTAAACAGCGCCGGTTTTACCAGTCCGGGACATGTCGAGTCCTTAAATGGTGGGTAATGGAATGACCCTTAGTGAAAAGGATTAGGGGAAGCTTCCTAACCCAAACTGGCATAAGCTAGAAATTATGTGAAAAATCATTTTAAAACATATTGTTACTTCCTCTGTGACCAAAGTTCAAAGATGTAGATTGAATGACCATAATTCCGTTCAACTACTTTGGATCTTGTAGTCGATGTAATCCGATTACATCTACTTCATTCTCAAATTATATGATCAACTATTTAAGCCTTAGTACATGAAGTCACATTGATCGCGATGACCGGGCAATCGCGTGGCACGCCGAACCTTCTTGCTTTCTTCCCCCTCCCCCAACCAATTCTCTCAGATTTCTCTTTTTATTAAATAGACAGTCCTGTATTTAGAATAGTCATCTTTAAATGCACATAAATAAATAAAACTGTATAACAATGTAGGCTATAACTTTTATAGGGAAGATTTTTGCATAATATGATATATATATATATATAAATAGAGAGCAAAAATCAAAAGTTTTAAAGTAAAAAATCTACTTTTTCATATATTTTCCTAAATTTCTAATAACTATTAGATGTAACATAAATATGAATTACACCATTCTTTAGTCGATTTAATAACAAACAAAACAGTAATAAGTTGGACTTGATCTGATCATTAGGTACATAGATAATGGCCTTTTCCGTAGATATTGCCATTTTGAACCTTTGAGGAGTCTAGGTGAAAGCTCTAGGGGGATTTTGGGGACTTTTGTAAAAATGCTCCCCTGGGAGGGGTCTATTAATGGTGTAAAATTCAGCTTTACACAATTTTTTTCCCTTTCAAGACATTTATTGATTGGGCTATAAAAGATTTCGTCCAAAACTTGACGCAAATCTATAATTTTGATGTAAAGTTCACATACTAAATTCCAACTATTTAGTCCCTTGCGCTTTGAGGTATCGTGTTCACGGAGAGACAGTCATAATTCCAATAATGGATTTTCGTGCACAGGGTGGCTTAAAACGCGGAGATTCATCAAAATCTCGAGAGCGAATTTTTTAAACGATCACATTACTCTCTGTGTGTGTAGGCTTCGTATTCGAGAAAGTGAACACAAATGGGCGTTACCTGCTCTGGAGGCCTGACATGTCTCTTTGGAAGGGTGAATCTGTCCTTGAATAAGATGAGATCAGCCTTCGCCCTCTTGTCGATAGTGATTTGACAAGTATTGACCGGACACATGTCTCTTATGAAGACGCCCCGTCCCATCGGAAGATCGCTCCACCCCCTCCTACCAAAATAGAGGAGGATCTCTTTGAGGCGGGGTTTGGTGGCATTGCGTAGCTCAGCGTAGCCTTGGGGTACATACATCAACTGGTTAATGATGCGATCGCCACCGGACTCGTGCGGCCACAGTTGAGGAGAAGCACCTGTAAGGAGAAGAATTTCGTCAAAACCATGTGAAAATAAATTTTTTAGGGTCATAATGCATATCAGTATCTGAAATTTGAAAATTCGAAAGAAACGGTGAAAATTTTGAAAATAACAGTCTCATCTCTAACAGCGTTTGAACAATATATGATGGTCATAAATTACTGGACCCATTTCAAAAATTAATAAAAAAAACTAATAGTGTAACAACTGAGTTTTTTTAAATGAGAGAGCAAATAAAAAAGGTGGGGTTTTTTTCAGATAGGTGGCGTACCCATTACGGCATTCTAAATTTGCTACAGCGAGAAATTTCCATACGCAGTGGCTACCGATCAGCAGGAGCCGAAGCGCGTTTTTCTGGTTTCCTCTTTTAGTTTTTCTTGCATATCTCGAAAACTATTCGGTTTTCGAATTACAATTGATTTAACAAATTAAAGAGCGTAACATTCTCTACAAATACGTGATTTTATTTTACTTATAGCTTTAATAGTTTCGGAGATAAAGGCTAACAAAAATGGGAGATGTCCAATAATTTCTTAAAATTAATTAATAATTTCTCAAAATTCAGTAAATTATGTTGGTAATTCAAAACAAGCTTCATTAGAACGAAAATTGTTTGATCTATCCGTTGGTTCATTGATTGTTTTTCAACGATCATTAGAAAAGATACTACAGCCGTAAAAGTGCCAAAAATGACCCAAAACAATACAAAACATTAAATAAAAAAATTTCTAGATTAAATTTTAAAATTCTGGATTCGAGGTGCATTCAGTCACCATTACGACTATCTTTGCGACAAATTTCATGGCTATAAGTTTGATAGCTTCGTCTGGACATCGCGCGCGCACATACACAAACAAACAGGCATTTCCTTTTATAAGTATAAATATCTTCGTAAACCACGGGACAAACTGTACAGAACGAGAGCCTCGTTCTGAGTACATGAAAGTTATCCAAAGGACGCTACTTCTACGAGGCATAGCTTTTGAGAAGAACTCTATTGAAAATGTATGACGTCAAATCCGATTCAAGAAAAATAAGCTTTAAATCAAAGCGTTATTTACATATAACATGGCATTTACGTAAGTAGTTGCTCAAAATGACTACCGCACATTTCGAGACATGCATGCGTGTGCCATACTGTGACTACCTCGGAGCCTTCACGAGTCCTAGAGAAAGTCACGGCTAATTGCACACGATCCAACATAATATGACGTCACATTTCGGTATAAGAGAAATAAGCTTTATTGAACCTCATCATGGTAAGTGAATTGCCACCAAGATCACCAGAACTGATTCTTCTGAGATTTGTTTCCTATGGTTACATCTAAAAAGATTGGTATGTCGAATACTAATTACTACAGAAAGCGACTAAGTCGTTTGTCTGCATGCTGCCTTCACTTATGTCGGCACTACGATGATGGATCTGTGCAGGTAGCCACAGTACGGTGTGTGCATTCAATACCTCGAAATACATGGTGGTGATTTTAGGCAGCTGCTTATTAAAAGGTTTGGTTCTTTGGACAACTTTTAGGGCAACTCGGCAAAACAGAACTATGGGGTAAAACAGAACCCCCTCAGTTTTTCGCCCAGTTTGTTGCGCAAATTAGTGGAGACACCTTGACTTTCATAACACAACCTACTGCACATGACTGAGCTGTCAAAGTCCATGAGAGTTGGCTACTACGCATAGTTTAGAAGATTTCCTCATTTTTGAACATAATACTGTAGTTCCACCGAGTTTTCTTCGTAAGTTAATTCACATTGTTTGGGCGTTAAATGGATAACTCGTGATTCACACAAAGAGCGGACTGTATTAAATTTAAATTGCATTTATTTGAGCCAGCGAGAGCTCACACACACAAGAAGAATTACACAACAACAACACACGGAGATACAAGCGTCCATCCGGGGATTTTACCCCCGGGGGTTGTAGATTGAACTCGGAGGGGTTGCTAGGGGCGGACAATTTTGCCCTTGGCAATGTTTACAAATATCAAAGCAAATATACACTCCCACTACTAAACACAAATAAGTTATTGTTATGTTTGAATAAGCACTACTTTTTCGTTAGTATTACTCTTTGGACTTGTACAATAAGAAGGATAATAATAGGTAGGATTGTATAAGGAAATACAATTCATGTACTTGAATTGTATTTCCTTAGTTTCTAGCCTAGCTTTACAGTAGTTATTTGTGAACCTCTGCACTTGGGGCATTACGGACCGGGGCAATACGGTACGAGGTTCCGTTTTACCCCAGTGTTATTTGCCTATTGCCTGAGTGGAAAGTGCTACCGGAGATGCATTGTGAATTTTGACGTTAACTTTACTTTTCCTTTGTTTAATTTTGAATTACCGATATAATGTCTGAAGTAATTTTATAGAGATTTCTTATATTTAATACAACTTATATTACATTGAAAAGTCATAATAAAACAATCCTTTTTAATATTTAAGAACTTTCAAAGGATTTATAATACCGGGCAGTGGTGAATCCAGGGGAGGGGCTATCGGGCTGCAGCCCCCCCCCAGAGCAAAACCAAAATCCTTGATTTAATTTAAAATCACTACAACTATTTGTTCTTAATTTTCATTTAAAAAATAGTAATAAAATCGTTACAACCTTGCTTTCTGGCTTGACAGGCTCGAAAATTTTCCTACTTTTCTAGTCATTCCACTTGTACTTGTAGCGTGGGCGCGGTCGAAAACATTTTTTGGCTAGTTATTTTATAGCATTTTTTATTAAATTATCGAAAGTATTGTAGTGTTCTTTATTATTCTTATTGTCAGGAGAGGAATGTCTGTAAAGTTAAAATGGTTTTGTTCATATAAGCCATGAGGTTTGATATTCGTCACTACGATACAAAATTTTTATGACCTCATCCCCCGCCAGACCCTAATCCTGGATTCGCCACTGATACCGGGTTCCGTTTTGTCCCAGCTCCGGGACAAAACGGACCATTTGATAAAGTTTACTAAATAGTGAATAACAATTTATGTACTGATCACAGATTAGTTTTTAAATTCATTATGTGTGACCAAATAAATAAAATTTTTAACGTTGCATTTTCAAACTTCTCTGAGTATTATTTACCATTTTACAGCCCTCCAACCCTCAAGTATTCCGTTTTGCTCCGGGTTCCCCTATGTGTTCAGCGCGGAGATTCCCGTTAAGCATAGTTTGCCCGGTAGTGTCCAGACACCCTGTATACTGTTGACTACCACTTTTGGACTATTTTACACCGGAAGAGGGTGTCAGGCAATGAGTCACAGGAGAGCATTTCCGGAGTTCTTTGTTAGATCACGCTCAGTAAAATGTAAACATCACCCTTCCATTCTTCACTTTCCCCCTATTTTGATGAAAATAACTCCGCCCGGCGCATGCGCAAAAGTGCGGATGGTTTCGGAATCCGTTGCTAAACAATAGATACTGTATATTTTTAAAGTATGTTCAGAACATATGCATTTCTCTTTCAAATGCTTTTATGGGAACAGGAAAATTAGCATATGTAAGATGATTCTGGGAGGTTAATTCAAGACGAATTGGGATTAGGTAGCAATTCAAGGTCGGAAACGCAATCGTAATGAGTATGAGGGCGTTGTTAAGGAACCGTTAAAATGACTGCGAAGGAAAATCGTCATTCGAGACATCCCGTAGAAATAATAGGATGAAACTCAATACTAAAAAACGATTCGTGGTTTACTCACTTCCTGCGATGTGGGGCCTGATGCCTCCTCCCCTGAAGAACCAAGGCCTGTGAGGATGCAGCAAAGGAACGAAGGGAAGTGGCTCATTAGGGTCCGGGTATCGGAAGGTTTCGATGCCGAACCGGAGGCCGATCCGAAAGAAGGCATTGATGATCAGAAGCAGACAGCACAGGACGAACAGGGTGGACGACAGCACGCGGGGAAGGCGGAAGCGGCGCATCACGTCACCTGTAATTGGAAGAAAAAAAATTATTATGAATCTACAGTTTGGATGCAATTCTTACTGATCGCTTTGGATCACAGACTAATCGAAGTTCTCCTGCTTTGTTTAGCTGGCTGATTCCTAGAACCTTGAAGCTCAGGGACCTAAGAATAGTAGATGCCGGAGTTCCTCTTTCAAAGATTAGAGAAATTTCCTACCCACCTCAAAAAAACCCGCAATGACAATTCGCATTCTAGATGGATTGATATACAAAAGAGGAATCTGCTTATCTGATGGTTATTAGGAAGATTTATTACAAAGAAGTGGGTTCGGCTGAAATGAGAGTTCTAAGAAAAGTGTGTGAGACACTCTAACGAACAAAGCACGCGCCTCGTGTATTCAGTCAATTACAACGAAAGTGGGTGGAAATTTCGCAGTGATATTTGGGCGCCCGTTGTACTTAGCTTGAACGGAAGTTTGGAGCCTTTCAGTATTGACAGAGTTAATGGAACCAAAGCTGTTAAGCCTGTCATTCACGTTTCATTCCATACAAACGGCGTGATGACAATCCACATCATTCCCTCTTTTTAGCCCATCCTTTAACCCTCTGATTCCTAAGGCCATTGAAATAAAGGGACCTCAAAATACAGGAACGTCCGAGCTCCTCTATCGAAGATAAGGGAAATTCACTTTCCCCTCAAAAACCACAACGACAGCTTGCATTGCCCGAATTGTAAGAAAACTCCCCTCTTACCCAAACACATCTGGACGACCCACTCTAACGAAGATAGCACGCGCCGCGGGTGTGAAATCAATCACACTTAACGAAAGGGGGTCGAAATTTCAGAGTGACATTCGGACGGCTATCGCCTTTTGCTTGAAGGGACGTATGAGACGGTCCCGTATCAATAGAGTTAAGACAGGCCATTCACGACTGCTCATGCCAGGCAAATCCATCCACTACCAGTTAATCCAATCCTCACCACCACCTCATCCAACTTCCCCATTGAATCGCGCAACCTATCCATTCCCCACCCAGACCGTACTAGTCCCGCCGCTTTATGGTACGGCAGTCTAAATGGAGTGGCAGATATCGGAATCGGTTGGATATCCAACCTTCCGATCCACACCCTCCAATTCTGACAGGTTTTTCGCATCGATGATCGGTTTTGGGGTGGTGTGGTTGCATTTACGTGGCGTGGAACTGTCCTGAATGTCCGGCCTCATGCGTAGATATCTACTCGAATCTATTTTCTTATGTAGAAGAATCTGGTTATCCGACATAAAACTCATCCGATATCCAACACTCCATTTCAACCAACATCGGTTGAAATGGAGTGTTAAATCTATCATTATAGATGGGACGTTTGTAAGGTGAGCGCTGTGGCGTAGCGTGGATAAGTGGCGTACCATGCATAATATAATTTTTTCGCTTATTCATCTCGGTGACTTAGTAAATATGAAGGGCGTCGGGTGCGTTGTATTATTTTTCGCTCCCTTTTCATACTTGTCTTTGAAAAGTAATATACAATGCTGTTCAAAATTATTAGAACGTTACAGAAAATTTTACACTTTTTATAATATAAAATAAATTTATTTATTTATATCTCAAATATATTAATTTTATTATCAATTCAATCGTATTCATTAGAAAAAACTTCAAATAACTCAAACTTTATCGCAAAATAAGTCAGAACAGGAGCATTTTTATGTAACTCTAAATTATGTGTTGTTCAATATTATTCGAACGGTCAAAAACTTACAACGGAAAAACAGCATAACAATTTTTTAAAAAATAAAATATCGGTGTTGAATTTTTATATGGGCCTTCTTTGGCTCAATCACAGCTTTCAGGTTTTGATCCAGGTTATCAACCAGTTTCTGCCTTGTTTCCTAGTTGATATTGCGCCATTCATTTTTTATCGTCTCAAGATTTTAATTTTTATTTCTTCTCTCTTTAAAATGGAATTTCTGATTCAAAACTAACCATAAATTTTCGATGGTATTGAGGTCTGGTATTTCTGGAGGCCACTCCAGTATCTTAATCTTGTTTTTTAAGAATTAATCTTTGAAAATCTTTGACGTGTGTTTTAGGTCATTTTCTCGTTCAGGTATACCTTCGACCCACACTCAAATTTCTGATGGACTTCTTCAGATTTTGGGACATGATATCGACGTCCATGCTTACAGTCATTTTACCGTTGATCATCACAGATTCACCAACACCTTTAGAGGGAAACAACCCCATACCATCACATTTCCGCTTCAGTGTTTTACTCTCTGTAGAATACTCGTCATTTTAAGAGCCTCACCTGATGGTCCCCACACTCTTTTACGTTTTTTTTTAATCCAAAAAGATCATATTTACTTTTTTATGACCAAAAAACACTGTCCCAGAATTGTGAAACCTTCGAAACATGCTCTTTCGCAAAGGCCAGGCGCATTTGCATGTTTTGTTTCGAGATGTATTCAGATGTATGGTATATTTCTTTGGATGCAGCTTATCAACCCTGAGTTTTTTATTATAAAGCAAGCTGTTAGAACTGACACATTCAATTTATAGTCTTTCACAATCTCTCTTGACGATTAATCGTTCTCTTTCTGTGCAAATCTTACATCCATAGAGTCCTCTCTCGTACTTGTTTTCGGTTTTCTGTCTCTCTCTCTTGTTTTCCATGGATCCTGTGGTCTCATATTTCTTTCACAAATAATAGATACCTAATATCGACAATTTATACTCTTTTGCTAGGTTTTCATTATGATACCGCATCCTCTCGATCTTCATTTTTGCGGTGGTGAAGATGAAAAGAAATATTTTAGCACTTGAACACTACTGTTGGCTTGACTGCTTCATAGACCAAAAAAATAAATTGCCAAATAAATTAATCTGTTAAAATTATTAAAATTCACCGAAATAAAATCCAATTCTTACTCACTTAAATATAACCTTCGTCATCAGGTTCGAATAATTTTGAACAGATAGAATATATTGTTTAAAACAATAATTCGTTCTAAGGAGTAGTGATATTTCATGAAATAACTGAAACTTATATGCATTTATGGAGGATGAAATAAGGTACTAGAAAATCAAAAAATAGCAAATTCCCAAGTTTTTAAAATTTTATGAACAAAAGATGTTATCTTAACAGTCCGTTCTAAGAATTTTGAACAGCACTGTAAACAGCTAAAGTTATGACTCCATGGCCCCCGGGATATCTGTATCCCTCTCTGCCGCTAAGCCATTGGGTGGGTCTGTTCCTCTATTTCCAGGGTATCAAGGTCAAGTGATATGTGAAAACCAGACAGGCGTTGAACATTTATTATTGTTGAAGACTCCCATCCGAATATACAACTGTGGTAGTGATTGTTGCTGTAAATCTTTCTTATTATTTTTTCTATGTGTGAGCAGGTTTCTGTCAGTCAGTCAAGCAATCTGAATCCCCTCTGTGTTTCTCCAAACGACTGTTTTATTATGACGATTAAAACTAAAAGAGTTGTTGCGTAAAGCGATATGCTAAAGAACAGCACAATGATGTTAAAATAGCTCAGAAATCACATAAAAATTGACTGCTATTAAAGGTCTTGGAAAAACGTTGAACAGAAGAGAAAACCTTTAACACAGAATAGCCAGGAATATTTGGCACAGTATTCCCAGTACAGCTACAAACACATCTAGACTTTATTGATCGGGAACAGAACAAGAATAGTTTTGCGCATATTATAACTTGGAGCTTTTTGAATTTCAAACTCGCAAGAATCATTTTCGGATGAAATTAAGTATTTATAAAAAGAAAATTTTTAGGAAACATGCTTCTATTGGTGTACTAAAGATTAGAAAGTAAATTTGAATTTTAATCACTTACATTATTTATTTCAATTTTTAATGAGAGATTAGGAATTTTCTTTCTTATGATAAACATTGCGGCTTGATTTTCTCAAGTCTTCATAAGATTTTTCTTTTGATCTCAAAAGTTTAGGTAAAAAAAAAATTATTCTATATTATTTAGGAGACAAATAAAAGTATGTTTTTTTTAAAGTTTTACTTTTAATTCTTTTCTACTTTTTTAGCCTTTAATGTGTTTTATAATACATTATTATTATAATTATGAAACCTAATAATTAATTTCAAGACTTTTCTCAGATTCACTTCTAAATGACGACTTTCATATGGAATGAAAATTTAATAAATATCCTCGATTAACTGGAAATTTAGTTCTGAAAATATTAAAATATTATTTTGCCATCGGAAACATCGGAAGCAAAATTTCAGAACTCCAGCACTTAAGGAATGAATGAGAAATCGATTGCAAAATTCCATCTTTACAAACTTGAAAGAAATTAAGTTAAATATAAATGAATAGTTTTTTTTAAAAAAAACACGCTTTTATTACTGCAATAAAAAGTAGAAATTTTTCGTTTTAACTATTTCCTACTTTTTTGTCTTTAATTTATAATTCATTAATTTGAATATTATAGTATCTTGAAATCAAATATTTTCACAAATTCGCTACGATGTGGAGCCTTTCGTATGGAATCAAAATTTAATTAAATGAATCGATTAACTAGCAATTAAGTTATCAAAATAATGAAATAAGTATTCATTTAGCAAACAAATATTCATAACGTATTCATAAGTATAAGGTACTCACTTATAAGGTATTCATATTAAACAACTGCAGAAAATTTCAAAACTCTAATGCATCAGTAAGTGTGAGTAAAATGTTTTCCAAAATTCTATCTTTACAAATATGAAACAAGAAAAGTGAAACAAAAGTGTATAACAAGAATGTAAAAATAAAATTTCCGATTTCTCGACTAAAACATCAAATAATAATAAATCTAATTTTTTATCGTACATATATATATAAACCATCAAAAGGCGTGATTCTCTCCATATATAGCCGGAATTCCGAATTTTTTACTTTCTCAAATCCGGACTGGATTCATGATACAAAGACTCATTATCTTTATATGAATTTCTTTGATACATCATTCACAGATCACATAAATTTAAAACTTTTAGATTATATGAAGGTCAAGTGAAAAATCCAACTTCTTGACTGAGGATGCCCGAAAATCCCTCCAAAATCCCTAATGGCATTTATTTTAATAATAATTTATAAGCTGAGCAGCCTAATAAAATTAGTAGTTAATAGCCCAAAATATCGCCTACGTTCCTTAATATTGCCTATCACGGTTTCTTTTTAATTTTTAGTGGTATATGGTGGCCACTACCGGAAGTATAAAGCTTCCCCCTTTAGTAGTTGTATGAGGAAGCCATTTGAACCTGTTTTTTTCTGGGAATTTTTTGTTGAGAATTAATAATCATGTTTCATTATTTTTAATATAATCAGTAAAGTTCAAGTGATAATGTTATATCATTTGAGGAAGTGATAGTGACTATAATTGGCTACATTTTGGTACAGTTTATTTCTTGGTTTGCGATCCCATTCCGAAGGGGGAGGCTGCCAACTTTTAGTGTTAGGTTGTTCCTAATATTGCCCACTTGAATATTCCTATTATCGATTCTTAGAAGATTATTCCTACACGATTCTTATCATTGTTATTTCTCGAGCATGAAATTAGTAACTTAGCACATGCTCTTCAAATGCCTTGAAAGAATATATACCTATGCGATTGTAATAGATCCCAAAATCATCACTCAAATATGTCAATCTCTTTCATAAAATTTTTATGGATCTCTTTGAAACATTCAGAGGCTAGCCTCTCAATGTTTACTTAAAATAAGAGATTCGTCTGATTACAATCGTTCCATCTGGAATTTAGCAGTTTTAAGAGCCGTTTCAAATAAAAAGAACTAAACTAACTAAAAGAACACAGAATTAAACGCTTTGTGTACTAAAGAAAGAACTGGTTCGAACTCGGCGCTTCATATAGTATCCAAACGGATTTGGCGATTGCTCCAGTCAGAGGGTTACCGAAAAACGGTCTGTGAATCCAAAATAAACGGAACAGAAAACTCGTTTATAGCTGTTAATAAGATCCATTGTGGCCTGTTAGAAAAGTCTCGAATTTGGGACTAGATGCTCCAGGTTCAGAGATCAATCTAATCAAAGATCTGTCATGTATGTGAGCCTGGTGCACGTTCAATCTGACATTGAGGGTCAAAAGTCACTGTAACATGAGGGTCGTTCTCCCATTGGTGTTGCCAGAGCCGGATTACCAAATAGGCAACTGCCTTTGAGCCCCGAGATCTCGAGAGATTTTTTAATTATTTTCAGGGTAATTTAATTTTGTGCTTTCATTTGATTTTCAAGGACCACGTACTCGAATATACTCAAATTAAAGTCAAGTATCTTTTAAATTTCAGTACATTATGCTTAGAATTTTTTCAAGTTTTCAATTTCGTTTATAGGTCAGTATCGTACAATATTTTTTTCCAATTCTAGGGATGAATCGCAAGTGAACAGTTCAGGCAAACTTTCTATCTGACTATTTAGAATGCGTTGAAAAGAGATGCAGTTTTTTTTTTATTTTACTTGTTTAAAATTATTTTTAAATTAAAATTTTTTATACGCGACATATTGAAACCATTTCTCCTGAAGGTGACCCGCAACTACGTGTTTTGTCATTTCAGTTTGTAGTAATATTTTTTATTTAAAAACTGCTTATATAAAAATTAAATTAAAATAGATAAAAAATATCTTGTTTGAGAAATTTGGAAAGAGAAAAGGGGCCCCAGAAACTTGCATTGCCTAAGGGCCCCCATAGAGCTTAATCCGGCCCTGTCTGTGGAGGGGAAGATTTGGGTGAGAGAGTGCAGGTTCAAATGTCATCTGACACAGTTCCAAATGGCCAGCTTCATCCCGAAGTAAGTTCAAAACTGGTCGTTAATATAACTAAGATAACCATTACTAATTAATACGCTATTTCAGACTCTTGTCCGATACTTAAAGAGT
>BGPR01012590.1:6119-44385 GCA_013235015.1 Araneus ventricosus | reverse complement strand
TTGATTTTTTTAAGAATAATTTTTAGAAATTTAAAGAAGAATTTGCCGAAATAATAATTATTAAGTTCTAACATTCTTTTGTCAAGTTCTTTTTTGCCAAATTTTATTAATTGATACGTATTATTTGAATTATATTCATTAAGCATTATTTCCTTGAAGTGAAGTTTACACATAATGCAAAAATTATTTCCTGCCTTATCAACTGTTGTAATGATAAATTTCCCTTTTAAAATTTCGATTTCTTTTTTAAGATGCTCGTTGAAGAAAATGCCTCTATTAGAAATTTTGCTTTTATTATTATTAATTCTATTTTTTGCTTCCATTAGGATTCTCTGCTTCCATTCACCAAATCCTTCAATGGGCCAATGATATTTCCTGGCAATATTTGCAATAAAAACATCTAAGTCTCGATTAATGGAATTCACCTTTCTAATTTGACTAACTCTATTCCTTAACCTAAATTTAGTTCCCTTTAACATAATATCTCTAAGAGAATTTGATTTAATAATATTCAAGTTACCAGTGATAATGTGCCCCCTATCCTTATCAATAAAGTCCTTATATTCTTCTTCAAAACAAAAACAGTGTGTATTGTTGATCTCATTTAAATTTTTACAAAAGAAACTATAGTTGCAAATTTGCTTTTTAAGAGTCCTTAAGAATTTGAATGCAGTTGAAATGACCGAAACATCCTTAACAGGAAAGTATTTTTTGTTATCATGTAAAATTTCAGGTAACTTTATAGCTTCAAATGAGATATCAAGAAAATTAATAACACAAAATTCCTTTTCCTCAATTTTGTTAATTTTGAAAAGAAGTTTATTATTAGAAATTCCTAGTTTAAATTTTACCAAATCAAAGAAGACAATTTTGACAAAACCGTTATTAAATTTTAAATCCTCAATTTTATTATTAAAAAACCATTTAAGCCTGTCATTTTTAATTTTAAAAATATAATGCTTAATTTTATCAATATTATCCAAGTTATGGTCAAGATTACATAAATCCTGAAGTTCTTTCATACATATAACTAAATTTCCTCCCTTACCTTTACCTCTTTTAAATCTGAATTTTTTATTATTCGTGTTTAAGAAATTTTTGAAGATGTTGAATTTTTTATAAATACAAATTTTATCAAATTCGCTGTAACCCTCACCATTTAGTTTGCTGTTAAGTCCATATGGGAAGAGAGTTTTAAGGCTGCAAATATACAAATTTTCTAGATCAAGTCTTTTATGAAGATCCATAATGTTATTTTCAAGGATAAAAAGAGCAGTGTTCTCAAAATTGTGTTCCTGAAAATGAACAAGCTCGTAATCATGAGAATTGTATTTTTTGAAATTTTTTATTTTTGATCTATGTCCATTAATTCTAATGTTTAATTCCGTGCAGGTTTGACCAATATAGTTGAGGTTACATTCTTTACATTGAATTAAATAAATAACATTTTTAATTTTACAAAAAACTTCCAGATCCTCGCTATCCTTTCCCAATTGCATTTCGCTTGCTGAAGGACATGTTTTACATCTAATATTGCCACATTTCCTAAATTTTTTTAATCGATCCGAGTTCAATATGTGTGCAAGTAACTTTTTATCCATGGACACCCCTTGCTCAAAGTATTCCATAGTGCCCCTTGGTAAAGCGCGCGACGGGCAATGCGCTATACAATTCTTATTAAATGAATCTATCATAGTAAAAAGTCTTCTTATTCAAAGTCATTTATCTCAACAACCTGGACAGATCCCTAACATAGAAGAAAAATATGACTAAAGTACATTCCCAAAGAAAATTTATTAAGATATTTTAAATTTATAAAAAGCTTTGTATTAAATGTATAAAGAGTTTTTGTATTGAATGGAATGGCGCGTTTGCAGCAAATTCCAGTAAAATACAAGAAACAATAGTTATAATTCTTAAAATTTAGCAAAATTAATTAATTAAATTTTGATTAAAATAAAAAACAATAACATATTTTGCATTAAATGTATATATATGTATATGTATATATATGTATATATATGTATATGTATATATATGTATATGTATGTATATATATGTATGTATATATATGTATGTATATATGTATATATATATATATATATGTATGTATATATGTATATATATATATATGTATGTATATATATATGTATGTATATATATATATGTATATATATATATGTATGTATATATATATATATATGTATATATATATATGTATGTATATATATATGTATATGTTTGTATATATATATGTATGTATGTAACGTTGTTCCGTTAAGTGAAGTGTAGAGGTAGTTGAAGAAGATTGCAGTCGTTAAATGTCTAAAACATTTTATTCCATTTCGAAGATAAGCAAAATCAAATAAGTTATAGAGTACTCAATATTATATTAAGATTAAACGTTTTAAATATTAGGAGAATATTAAATCCATGGCCAGGAGTGGAGAATTACGCCGAAAAACGGCGTGACTGCTCAATGCGTTACATGATTACGAAAAGAGGAAATTGCGCAGACGCGGAGAGTTTTTAAAAGACCAAAAAGGGGAAAGTACCGAAGTTGAGGCTCTGGAAGCAGTGCGACTCTTGCGAGTCTAGTTAGAGTAGAAGTGTTTTTTATCATAGGATTGAATTAGAAATAATTCCTTCGTAATTAAAAAATATATCTCGTTAAAAAGGATTTATTTTAAATATAGGAAAATTTCTAAGTCATTACATGTATATATATATACATACATGTATATATATATATGTAATAATCTCACTTAATTTTATTTCAAATTCTAATATTATATATTTTAAAGTCTTACTGTATTCCAAAATCGCCTTTATTAAACTCTCCAGTTTCGTTCTATTTTTTATATTAAATCTCGCGTTTTGGCATATTTATTACTAAAAGAATATTCTAATTGCTTCCACGCGCCAACATAAATCGCGAATTCTTTTCCAGACTTTTCCCTAAAATACTTGCGTAATATACTAAAAATAGTTATTATTCCCTTTACTTTGATCACGTGTCTATCTGTTAAATCCCTATCTGAGAAAAAGCAGGGATTTTCTATTCACTTTTGGCTTAAAAACTTGAACTAAGATGTACGTACATTCCGTCACTCTCCGATAATAAAAAGAAATTAGTTAATAACTTGGCCTGTTTTTTTCAGTTAACGACTACTACAACGAATACATTTTATATATATATGAAATGTATTCCTTGTTGCAGTCATAAAACAGCCGAGTAGTTAACCAATTTGCTTTATTATAAAAATATTTTGGAGAGTGACATCTTAGTTGAAGTTTTTTGTAAAAGTGTACAGAAAATCCCCGATTCTCTCAGATAAGGGAATAACAATCTAGCACGTGATCAAAGTGAAGGGAATTTCGGCTATTTTTAATAAATTTCGTAAGCGTTTTAGTGAAAAAGTCTAGCTCTAAGGAGACGCGTCATGATTTTCGGTGGGCACGTGAAAGCGATTAAAATATTCTTTTAGTAATAAATATGCCAAATCGAGAGATTTAATATACCTCCAACGCGGGAAATAGAACGAAACTGGAGTTTAAGAAAAGTGTTTTTGGAATACATTAAGACTTTAAAGTATATAATATTAGAATTTGAAATAAAATTAAGTGAGATTATTACATATATATAAAATGAAATGACGTCAAATAAGGAACAGATCGAGTTATTAACTATTTTTCATTTATTAACAAAATATTTAAATCAATTTTAGGGGAGTGGAGGTCATACGTACATCTCGCATGAGAGTTTCAAATCAAAAGGGATCGGAAATTCCCCTCATTCTCTCAGATAAGGGATTACCATAAAGGCACGTGATCAAATTGAAGGAAATATTGCCTATTTTTAGTAAATTACGCAAGTGTTTTAGGGAAAAGTATGGCGCCAACAAGTCGCTGATTTCGCGATTTTTGTGGGCACGTGGCAGTAATTAAAATATTCTTTTAGTAATAAATATGCCAAAACGTGAGATTTAATATACCTCCAGCGCGGGAAATAAAACGAAACTGGAGTGTAAGAAAAGTGACTTTAGAATACATTAATATTGTACTAGGATTTTAAAATATATTAGAATTTAAAGTAAAATTACGTGAGATTATTACATATATATATATATATATATATATATATATATATATATATATATATATCAAATGCCTATCAGCCTTGGGAACTGATATGTCGCATTAAATCTAGATTTTGTGGCGCCAACCCTCTGCGAAAGCCAAAAATTTCACGTATTCTATCATTAATTATTCAATTAGTATCAATATTCATTCTATCATTAAAAAGAAGTAAGTTTCTAGTTATTTGCATGACTTTAATATAGTGTCAATATAGTTTACGGTTTACGCAAAAATGCTGTTTGGCGCCTTAGATTCGTGTTTTGGCGTATTCCGTTTCTTCTTCAAACACCCCGTGTTTAGAAAGTTGTTTGTAGTTACTTGTATGCAGATTGTGTAGTTCGTTTATTTTAGATTAATATTGTTAATATATTACAAGTGAGTAGGTGGCTCTTGGTAGCTGTTTAGTTGAATTTTGATTTGCAGAGTTTGTTTACTTGAATTGGAAACAATACGCTTATACGTTTGCGGTAAATTTAAAAACGTAATTTTAATAACGTTAATAATTATTTTTTAATGAATTATTTATTTTTTAAATAACGGATATATTTTCATTTGAGTGCATCAACATTTTAGAATAGGAATTGATGAATAACTTTGTAGATATTTCATTAGTATTTCTTAAACGATTGTTTAAAGCATGAGTATTTGTTTAATTTAACATATCCGCCCAATGTAGTTATAAAACGTTACATCAATGCAAAACATGTTTAAAATGAGGTACGCGTTACTTTCGCATGGCTCACATCTTATAAAAAAAACGTTTCCTAGGGCTTAGAAACCAAAAGTTAATTTTTACTACTTATAATTTTGCATACTATGTAGTATATGTATATTTATCAAATGTAGAAATAGTATCAAAATTTTAATTAATTACATTTTCTAGAAATGACACTTTAAATAGTACATTTACGTTTTAAAATGCGTTTTTATAACAATATAAAATGAACAAATGAGCACATAAATGAGTAGAACTGTATACTTCTTACGTATCCATTTTGGCAAATGTAATTTTTAAAAAATTGGATTGTTAAACTTCAATGTATAAACATGGCTTTAGATTTTTCTTCCAATTTTCTTTTTTAGTTTTCCATGTTATGAAATAAGGAGAAAGGAATGGGAAACGTCCTTGCACGGAGAAAATTTTAAAGCAACCAATTCAACCAAGATTTGTTCAAAACATTTCGAACAGGATTTTTTAAATCTTTTGCATTACTTTGGAAAAATTTCAAGTAGGAAAAGTAGCAAAAATTGGCAAGTCGATACCTGAATAATCACAAACGCAGTATTTGTAACAAATTTAGAATAATTCGTTTCTTCTGCTTATTGGGTTAAAAAAATGAAAGCCCGAAATGTTTGCACTACGCAGGCGAATAGCAGATTGTTTGCGTTTTATGTTTACATGAAGCCAAATGTGGTTTAACCGTGGGTATAAACGCGAGGTAACTCGTACAACAACTTTTTCGACCGCTTGAATGGGAATGCTGTCGCTATGTGTATTCCTCCTCAATGCATATAAAGCGAGCAATTCTAGTGTCATTGAACGCTTATAAACTGTTACTCAGTCGAACCTCCCATCCAATATATCGCGTCACTTCAGTGTTTGCATCACCCCATCTAGTGGCCAAGAAATACTGGTTTCATTACAAATATCCCGGGTTTGTTCGCCAATTATTGATTTGTAAAGCATTTCTTAACTTTTAAAGTCTCTGTATTTCATCTCTGTTATCACGGGTTTTAAAATAGCTATTCATTTTCATTCCTACCAAAAGGTCTCTAGAAATATAAAGCATTATTCAAAATGTCTAGGAGTGTTAGTAAGCCAATAGACTAAGATTAAGTAGCTGCTTTTATCTCTAGATTTTTATGTATACAGTGGAACCTCGCTTAACGAGCATAATTCGTTCCAGAAGCTCACTCGTAATGCGAAACATTTTTTCCCATATAAATTAATGTAAAATACAATAATGCGTTCCATGCATAAAAAATTATAACAAAATTTTACATATAACCCTCGGCTTTCCAGAAATACTTCTTCGGCCGTTGATGATCCCGAAGTCTTCTTAACAATGGCGGCGAAAATTACTCTCACCATTTCACATATAATGTTCTCGTTCAAATTGTCGTCTCTTTAATATTGTCTTTGTTTTTCAGGATATTGCAAATAGTGATATAGACCCGATTACATGTATTTGCTATATCAACCACTCTCACTCCTCCTTCTCGCTTTTCAATGATTTTATGTGTCATTTGTACGTTTTTTTTTTTTTTTTCTTTTATGAATGTCTTCTTGCGGCTTTGTGTTATGGAACATTTTTTCAGGGTTTTTTAAACTTTGGACCAAAAAAAATCACAAACAAATAAATAATATGTCACAGCATATGTTTGTAAAAATATAAGACCACAAGCAACACTAAGCTATTAACGGAACGAGTACTAAAGACAGGCTAATGTAAAAGGTGTACAGTCCGGGACTTTTCCTCTCCTCGTCACTCGTTATGCTAAACGTTTTTCGTTTAGTGAGTCATTTTTTTACAATTTATTTTTCTATTTATGCGAGGTTCTTGTTAAGCGAGGTTCCACTGTATATCAAAAGATGAAAAAATCTCGTAATGCAAAGAAGGACTGTTTGAACGAGACATCTCACTAATTCAATAAAACTTTAAAACATCCTTCTTAAAATGAGATATAGGTAGGATATCTAAATTATCTTTTGTTGTCCAGATGCAGCACATAAAAATTGGGCATTCTTTTTTAATCACCCTGTATGTGAAAGTTGATCTCGTTACTACTAAGCGCTATATATATGTTTAAATCTTTGGACAAATTTGACTATTATCAGTGTCCCTGTGTATAAAATTGAATTTCATATTTTATTTTATTTAGATTTCGATATCGCTTTCCGAGGAATCTTGGCGAATCGTGTAATTTCGAAGTGTGCCCTGGCGATGTAAAAGGCTACAGAGTGATTACATTCTTTCCAACAACAAAGAAAAAAGACAGTGGTAAGCAGGTGCGACCCTTCCAAGAACCACAGATCTGGCCTGCATCATGTGACATATCTTGAACTGAATCCAACTCTACGACAGGAATTGTGCATACAAATTTTCATTTACTCTATCTTTTATTGTTATTTGTGAATAATTTTGTAGACAAAGGAGAGATTCTTATGTTACGAATCAAGTAGTAATACACATTCCCAGAAAACGATTTTAAAGACAACATTCGCAATTTGCTTGTATGAAACTTTGAAATTCAATTCCAAACTGAGACTAAAGAGGTGCTGCCTGTATGGGATTAATAAAGTAGATAATTAAAAAAAACAAATTTTGCTGTTACTTGTGCAATGGAAGAGACATATTTCTGTGGTTTATGTAGTCAATCGTTTTCTCAGCAGCAAAATTTAAGGAGTCATTTACTGACTCACATAAAAAAGAAACCGTATGCATGTGATTTGTGTCATAGAGCTTTTTCTGAAGAATCGAAATTAAAAACTCATTTAAGGGCGCATGCGATACAGAAATCATTTTCATGCGCCTTTTGTAATAAGACATTTTCTCGTCGTAATAATTTAGCGGATCATTTACGGACGCATACAAAAGAGAAACCGTATGAATGTGACATTTGTCATAAAACTTTTTCTCAGCATCCTAATTTAATGAGACATTTACGGACACATACGAAAGAAAAACCGTTCGTATGTGACATTTGTAATAAAACATTTTCTCATCGTTCCGTATTAACCTGCCATTTACGGACGCATACGAAAGAGAAACCCTTTGTTTGTGACGTGTGTAATGCAGCATTTTCTCAACAGTCTGCTTTAGGAACACATTTACGAATACATACGAAAGAGAAACCGTATGCATGTGACATTTGTCATAAAACATTTTCCCAGCGTGGTCATTTAATGACACATTTACGGACACATACGAAAGAAAAACCGTATGCATGTGACATTTGTAATAAAACATTTTCTGAGCGTCCTACATTAACCAGCCATTTACGGACACATTGGAAAGAAAAACCGTTTGTGTGTGTTGTTTGTAATAAATCATTTTCTGATCAATCGAATTTAAGAAAACATTTACGAACGCATACGAAAGAGAAAACGCATGCATGTGACATCTGTAATAAAACATTTTCTCGGCGTGCTCATTTAACGGAACATTTACGGACGCATGCGAAAGATAAAACGCTTGCATGTTATATTTGTAATAAAACATTTTCTCAACGTCAGAAATTAACGAGACATTTAGAGACACATATCAAAGAGCAACCGTGTGTATACAATTATGTGTAACAAAATATTTTGCGTGTAATAACTAAATCGAATTTAAAAACACATTTACATGTGTATACCAAGGAGAAACAATTTGATATGATTTTTATAAGGAATAATTTCTCCTTCAGTATCTTTAAAGAAACATCTGCTTATGAAATAGCTGCCATAGAAAATGAATGACCCACACACATGATGTTTAGTGAAGCCCATTAATAGTATGTTTAATGTATATGTCGTTAAATTATTTTTTAAAGATATATCATTTGGGAAAAAAACATAAAATAACATTTAAAATGAAATAATTTGTTAATAATTAAATTTCAATTTCTCATTTTGACTAGCAATATTAGAGACATGTGAAGGCTTCCATCCTTTACTATATAACAGCCTACATCATTATACTGTCATTAATTCGTTTTAATTTAAGAGATACTATATGTACATATTTATAGAACCATTACTTTTTTTCTAGTATTACGGAATCCTGAGGTGAAAATCCTTTTACGGCGCAATCACATGGAAACCATGCATGTGTTAAATTTTCCTTAAAACCTTTTAATTCATTTTGTAATATTTTAGTGATTTACAAAATGCAGACGGAAAACATGTACCATTCTAATAAAGGCAATGAAAATAAGTGTATATTTTAAATAATTAGTTGTTACACAATATCTTTATTACTCAATTTTTTGTATTTATTTTCCTCTTTTGTGAAACGTATAAATTAGGTTTTTTCAACTAGTAATTTAATTTCATGGTTAGCCAGCTTTTAATATTATTTTTTTTTGCATGCAATAAAATTTGTTTTATATATCAATATGCATTTACATTTTATTACAGAATGTTGTAAAGTTAATTACTGTATGCCGTTTTATTACACGTGGTAGTTTTTCTCTGGCGTGTTATGCCTCTTAATTAACATTTTAATATGAAATTAGTATTATGGAAGCTTAAAATTGCCATGTTCATGATATATTTATTCTGTGTTTCATATATTTCCTTAATGTTAATGTACAGTCATCAACAAAAAAAATGGGACACCTCTGTAACTCTGGTATTTATGATCGGGTCATCCCAAAACTAGTGTCGATATTAATGGCTCAAGAGGACAGATTTATACAGATCAAAATACTGATTAACCGAGTTAATTAACAGCTATCTCGGAATTTTCCCATTACGCCTACCAATTTTTTTAGCTGCATCGACTCCCCGTCATGAAATTAGCCTCCCCAAAAATCTTTTATAGAGTTTTGATTAAAATTTCGAGATTTATAGGGTTTTAAAAAATGTCTTTCCCATTTTAACTGAATTTTAAGAACTTTTGACGATATCTCGGAAAGTATTACATATTTCTCAAAAAGTTTTCTCTCGCTAAAAGAAAACTAATTTTTTACGTAAAGTCGTAAAAGAATTCATAAATAAAAAAATAATTTTTGAAAAAATTCTTTAACATGATTGTGGCGAAAAAGGGAATTGTAGCATAGTAAAATTTTAACCTGAGAGCAAATCTGTGACGTTATAAGGCCGGTATCCAAAAAAAAAAAATCAAGTGCATATCTATAATAGTTTCCGAAATATTTACAAAAAACTGCAAACTCCCACTGTTGGCAGGCAACGCCCAGTTTTTGAAAAACTGTTTATTATATCTCTTTGTATTTATCGTTCTACTGTTCGCGAAGCTCGTGATTCATGAAGTAAAAGTTTACCTCGCATCCTGTAACAAAAACGATTTGTTTCTATATGCCTGGCCTATCTTTATAATTTGTTATCGATCTTTTGGGATATCTTTTTACTAGTACGTTTCGGTTTTCTCTACGAAAAGTAACCCAGAGCGATTGAGATACTATGAGTATGGTGGAAACTCGGTTCTTCCTTATTTTCATAACCATGTAGTCACCAGAATTCTATTAAGATGTACTTTCGGTGAAATTCATCATACGACATAAAGACTATACTGATTTTTTTTATATATATATAAATTATTAATATATTTTAATTAATGACTAAATATTTACACTTTGATGCAATTCTTGTTTACATATTTGTTAGAAATGTGTATGAATTTTTTTGGGCTGTCTCTATATTCTGTTGTTTGCACCATGTGAAATGCTTAGAGAGAACTTGTTTCTAAATATGCATCCTATGTTGAAATAAATGTGTCGTTTTTGTAATAAAAAAATCTTGTTCACGATTTCTTTTGTGGTTTTTTTTTTTTTTCATCTGAAAAGTTCTTACAAGTTTTTATTATTTCGTATTAAAACTCAAATGGTGCAAATCTCATTGCTTGCATTTTTCTTATACATCCCGGTATATTTTAGTAAAAGAACATCATTTTTCTAAATTTCGTTTTTTATAAGTATTTATATTTTTTCACAATACTAGGCTTTAAATTATCAATAATTTTACAGTTGTAACAAAAAATGGGTGTTTTAATGCAAGTATGTGTCGAAAGTGAAAGTGTGCTTCGTCTGGGCATTATCTATCAGATGTTAAAAAGTTGCCCGTGGGTCTTATGTGTCATGTTATTCAGTCACCGCGATAGGAATAGCAAGACATAAGCGTCTATGAATCTTCAAAATTTATTTCCAAATTGCTACTGAAGGGAAGTTTTAAGTTTATGTCTGATGAATAATTTTTTTTTCAAAGGATATTTGCTACTTACTTACACTTTCAATAAATATCTAATAAATTGCAGAGTAATTTTCAAACAGTCATCGGGTTTTGAAAGGATTAAATGACTTTAAAAAATATTAATCTCATGTGTCGATACTAATCGGGTAAGAAAACGCAGAGATGTTAAATTTTTATTTCCATACTTTTATTTTTCCACGTAAACCAGTATCGAGGGGTGGACAAGAGGTGTATAGATGCCACAGAAACAATAATTTGTCGTTTTTGTACGTTTTTAAAGCCACAAGATGAAAATTTCAATTTGGATGGGGACTAAAAATAAATATGTTCCGGGTGCCATTTGCCCTCTCTACGGCACTGATGTTAAGCCATCAGATGAAGCACAAACGCATTTTTGCGTCATCAGTGTAAGAAAAGTTTGTTCTATCAAGGGAAGCTTGCTTAAGTTGCTGTCACACTGAGAACTATCGTGCGTTGTTATCTTGAGCGTGAGCACTATGCCACTCAGCAGAAAAGTTTGTAGCGAGTGACCGGTCAGACAAGATGATGGAAATCGTTGGCTGTATTCCATCCCGGCTTGAAAATGCACACTATGCTGACAAAAAATCGTCAGCAGCGGAAACTCAAACCAATCGGGTGTGACATTGACGGTGACGTAGTTCGTCAAGAATGGCGCATCGATTACCGAAATCCTGTCTGATCGGTTATCTCAATGCGTCACGTGCTACAGACTTTTTTGCTGAGTGGCATTGTGCTCATGCTCACGAGAATAGAGCACGGTAGCTCTCCGTGTGATATGTGTTTCAGCCAATGTGTTGCTGACAACTTGGCCCTTTTGGGGTCTCCGAAAGTTTCCAGTTCTAACTACACACATAGACTTTTTTCATATAAAATTAAATTTTTATCTTATCTGTCATTAATTAGGAATTATATATAAAAAAAACCAATAGTGTCCCGGAAAGCTAGCAAATTTTTAATGAAATTTTTAAATTTTGTTGTCAGTGCCCGATATTCTGGGGTAATTCTTAGGTGCTCTAAAACTTTTTGTCACCCAATCGCCCCCCATTATTATTTTCTTCTTTGGGGTTACATTAAAGCACAGTTCATAGGCCAGGTACGTTGAAAAAGCTCTAGAACTGCTTACCAACGCTTTTTTTTCGAATACAGACAATTTTACTACCGTATATTGTTCGTTTAACCCTTTATCTACCGACGGTATTTAAAAGTAGCGCTTTAATCACGTTTATTTCTCCGCAATATCGCCATTTATCATCTCAGTCTTCACAAGAACACGGAGAATGGAATTCCAATAACGAGCAGTGAATGGCAGCTGAAGACAGAAATGAAAATTTTAATTATCAATTAGGTTAATTAAGTAATCTTAATTAATTAAAAAGTGTTTTCCTCATTCCCAGGGTTACTCTACATCAAAACTTATCTAATGATTTAAAAACAAAATTAAAAGTCACTAGTAAGTCGATGTAGTAAATAAAGGGTTCAATGTGCCAATTCTATCACTTGAGGACGATTTTTCTCCGTATAGGGTCAAATGAAATGATTAATATGACTCATTTTCGGAGTTCTTCGGTAGGTCGCGAAATAAAATTGTAAGCATATCCCCTCCTTTTTCCACTTCACCCCTATTTTGGTGAAATCGACTCCACCTGACGCAAAAGCACTAATCACGGAGAGTTACCGTATCTGAGAATGATCAGTGTCATTGAGTTGAATACTGTAAAACTTCGATTAACCCGTCAGTTTCTATTATCCGTCCTCGACAAAATAATGTACTTTTATAGTATTACAGTACAATTCTGTGCAGTACTACTCTTATATTGTAGTTTATATTAATCGTTTTGTAAAGTTAAATACAATGTGAATGTATTCTTCACTTTTAAAGGATATTATTTTCATTTTCGTCACAAGCGAGCAGTGGATTCATGTTACTGAACTTTAATTAATTTATTTCTACACACTTTAATTAATAGATTTTTACATTAATGGTTTTCTGTGATCCATCACAGCCCTTTTCTGGTCGATGAAGGTCAATCGAAGTTTTGATGTACTTTCATTTAAAAGATTTGAAAAACAAACTACACATGCAATAGAAAATAAATCATGACACCCCGGATTTTTAGGAGATGTATTGAATATTTTTGGTGTTTTCCGTCAGTTTTTTTAACTAGTGATTGTCCTCTAATTTTGAAGAACACATTTATGAAATTTTATCAGATAGAACAAAAACTGTAGATTTGTATGAAAAGGCAAGAAATCAAACATTCTTCTTTTTTATATATGGAATTAAACAAGGCATTTAATTTTGTGCTTTTAGGAGCTTGCAGTTACAATGAAATAGCAACTACGGAATATCTTGGAAATAGGTTCCCTATTTCTAGACGAAATACAATCATCTCAGAAACTTTAAAAATTTTAGAACAACTTCGAGAGTTCTTACTAAGAGTTGACCTGTAATTTAATCTCACTTGTCACTGAAACCGCAGACGCATGCATTTAAACAATTTAAGAATTAGTATAGGCAAATTAGACCTAAATTTGGCTCGAGACGGAAATAATTATTATAAATCTAATTCTTTCTGAAATAGGTTCCTTAGGTCCCCCTGAACTTCCCCAGAAAAATCCCAAAAAATCCTCCTTGGGCAACACCTCTCAATTTTGAATAAACGTCCGCCATCTTGGATTTTCCCCAAAACGTCATAACTCAGCAGTGGACAATCATAGAGAGATGCTGTTGGTGTCAAACGCTTCTGTTTTCGAAGTACTCATTACTGCAATAAAAAGTCAAAAACAGAGAGTTGATATAATTCTATTAACATAAAACAGGTTTGAAAACATACAAAAACAGCAGTTTCTCACTAATGAGTTGTTGAATTTAGTATTGAATTATAGAGTGAATTTTAAATAGAATTTATAAAATCCATTCGACAAAAGGAAACTTTTTCGAAATATAATCTTTGTTTTGTTTAATCCCGTCGCCATTTTGGTGTGTTGAATGTGGTAATTAATGATAAAATTATAACAAATTTACATTTTATTTACATTCAACATAACCAATACTAAATTAGAAAATTAAAACGAGACGATAATGACTACCAGTGCCTGCTGTTGGACCTTATGGAGGTGCTCTTACATTTCAGTACCGGGAGTGACAAGTTTAATAGTGAAAAGCGTCTGCGTGATCTTTTATCAGAACGCTACGGCAATACCGTTCTTATTTCAGCCAACATGAAATGTTACGGGACTGTTGTTTCTTTTAGGCCAGTTGCCTCGAAGATTTTAACGGATAATTGGTACGTGAAATGCAGAAAGAGTTGTGGACATATTTAACATTTCAAACGCTTCATTGGATTCTGTTGCAGCTGCAGGAGAGCAATTCATCGTCCATTTGTACGGAGGGAAACGTTCAGATGGACTCGACAACACCAGGTACAAGAAATATATCCAGACCGTTGGTAAAAAAACCCTACAAGCTACGTCATGAATCTTGCGTGCCTTCCTCCTACGTCAGCTGCCGCCAGCCAGCATAGTGTGCGAGTATATCTGCAAGTCCAGATGTGGAAGGGTAACGTCTTTTCAACTAAAGACTGGGGCTGGACTTTTGAACAGGGATATTATAAGCCTGTCACATCCGCTTTACCCCCGGCACCAGAAAATCTGCTGCATCTCATTCGTTGTGGGTGGAAAGAAAACTGCTTCCGAAATTGCGAGTGCAAGCGAAGTGGGCTCACGTGCACCATTATGTGTAGCGAATGTGCAAGAGAGTCCTGCTTCAGTTCTGGATTCCGAGGTTGAATGCAATACCGAGGAGCATGTCCAAATCAAACTTACCAGCTCCTCAATCAAAGAGGATTGCTCAAAACGAAGATGATTTTAATGAACGATATTGAACACTGCCTGTTTATTTATGCGTGTAATTTTTGATTTTTAAATGATTTCCATCAAGTTATATGTTTTCAAACAAATTCATTTTTTTGTGAAAAAATGCTGTTTTGTATGTTTTAAACCTGTTTTATGTTAATAAAAATATATTAACTCTCTATTTCAGACTTTTTATTACAGTAATGAGTTCTACTTTCAAAACAGGAACGTTTGGCACCGACACCACCTCTCTATGTTTGTCCATTGTTGAGTTACGGCATTTTGGGGGAAATCCAAGATGGCGGACATTTACTCAAAATTTAAGGGTGTTTCCCAGGGAAACATTTTTGGGATTTTTCTGGGGAAGTACAGGGGGACATAAAGAACCTATTTCAAAAGGAATTAGCTTTATAATAATTATTTCCCTTCGGAAATAATTATTATCATCTCCTCCTTAATCTCCATCCATCCATCCATCCTTATTCTCCAACCTTAATTTGCCTATACTAAATAGCTTTTACACATTTTAATCAGAAGCTTCCAGAAATCTAATTTTTTTTATTTTATTTGTTTATTTTGGCATTAGAAGATATTCAGCATAAATTTTCAAGGTTTCTAATGTAATAATAATATGTCATGCTTATTTTATAATCAACTTTATTATTTTTTTTACTTTGCGTAGTTTTAATTTTACTTCTTTTTTTCCAAAACTGCTGCTCCTTGGACAACTATAGACAGCTGATTCTAAACAAATTCTAAATAGCCTTTCACTACAGTTGTAGAAACATGTATTCTGCACTTAATCGATTGAAGAAAAATTTTTTCAAAATATTTAAATCATTATTTTCTTTGCGCTGTGAGAGATCACACATAAGATTTCACAGTTTCTTATTTACTGTAGTGCATATTTATTTCTCATCATCAACACTTTCAGTAGTTTTGATATTTTTTTTTTCAAATTGCTGTTAGGATAAAAATATAGACATCTGATTCTAATGAAATGTTAACTCTGTGATTTACGCCTTAAATCGTAGAAAATTAAATTCAGAATATACTGATTAATTTTATCAATAATGTTGTGTAAAAATGAGAGTAAAATGTTACTTTCCTTTAAAATTTAATTAATTCATTTAAAAGTGAAATGAATATGGAAATTATAATTACCAATTTAATATGACACTTTCAAGTTTTCGTTTGGTAAATGTATTTGCAATTCCACTTTTTTCCAGCAATGGCAATGTCCGAAAGGGTAAGAACCTTTGAGTTCTACATCTCCTTTAAACCCCAGAACATCATCATCGAAATTGCATGGAGTGAAGTGGTGATGAATGTCTGGCTTTGGTTGTCATATTTTCTCTTGAGTTCTGTATAAATAGAAACGTGAAACTTTTTAAAAAAATGCCTTAATGCGAAAAACAACTCTACTAGAGAAACATCTGGCCAATTAAATAAAATTTTAGAACTCCGACCATAAAAAGAATTGTAGATGCGACCTTAAAGTTTTTTCTTGCACAAATGTAGACTTTCAAAATTGAGGCATTTCTTTATGATCGCCCTGTGTGTGAGAGTTTATCTCGTTTTTAATAAACATACTAGATCTGTTTTTATCTTTAATTATGTTTGACTCATGTCAATGACCCTATGTGTGAAATGGACGTTATTTAGAATTTAAAATCGAATTGTGAGGAATTTTGACGAATACTGTAGTTTAGAAGTGTACCTTCGCGAATGAAAAGGCTATAGAGTCACTACATTCTTTCCAACAACAACAAAAAAAAAAGTAATAAGAAGGCGAGACTGTTCTAAGATCCACACACCTGGGCTGCATCTCGTGACTCCGATTAAATCCAGCTTCACGAAACCAAAAACAACGATTTCTGCTGTTTAATTGTGTTTGAAACTTTTCATTTAATCCATATTTAATTATTTATTAATTATTTATTTTCTATCAATATACATCTGTATTTATTTATATAAACATATACAAACGATTATATTTATGTTCCCACTCAAGTAGTAAACCATATTCTCACCAAAAATATCTAAAAACACATTTTTATCTCTATATTCGGTACAAAGGAAATGAGAGGAGAAATAAATTGTCCAGTGCGCTTGGAAAACAACAACCCATAGGAATACCAAGAACCTGCTTATAGTAGTTAATTTCATTAAAGAGATAATTTTCACAAATATTTAGCCTGCAAATTTCTAACCATTTATTTTTATCAATTAAATCAGTATTAAGGTATAAATCAAATAAATTAGAGCATACTTCAATTAATTTATTTTGTGGGAGGGTAGTAAAAAGATTTTCAAAATCAAATGTATAAATGCTATAAATTTTATTTTCTTTGATAAAGTCCAAAATTTTAGTGTTATTGTCAATAATGAAGCTCTCTTCCTCTTTGATTTTTTTAAGAATAATTTTTAGAAATTTAAAGAAGAATTTGCCGAAATAATAATTATTAAGTTCTAACATTCTTTTGTCAAGTTCTTTTTTGCCAAATTTTATTAATTGATACGTATTATTTGAATTATATACTCGTCCATGTGGAATTAAATATTTGATTTTGGATCCGGATCCAAGAACGAATCTCTCTCTCCGGTTTCCAAACTGTGAAAGAAATGAGAAGGAAAAAAAAAAAAAAACATTTATTTGGCGACCATTTGGATTTTGGAATCGATTCGGCGGTCGTTTGGCGAAAGTTCTCTGTGTTATGTTTGTTTACTAACAGAAAGGCATTGCATTTTCGAATCGAAAAAAACAGAACACGCTTATTACGGAATCGTGTTTTGTGTCTAACTTGGAATTAGGGAATAACAGCCTTTGTTGCTTCAAATCCCATAGCTCTTTAATTCAAATTCAACAGAATAAGTTTTAATCTGTTAATAGATATTAAGAAGTAAGCTTTAATCTATTCTTATCTATTTTTCCTTTAAAGTACCTGTTTTTACTTCTTAAAGATATGTACATTGCATATTGTGGAATTACTAAAATTGTTGTGCAAACTGATAATTTAAGTATTTAATTTGCCAATCAAGAAATAAAGTGCTAGAGGCTAATTTGGTAATACTTTTCTTTCTTGAAAGGACATAATGTTGATTTTGAACATTAGATATTCACTTCTTCAATGTAAATATAGAATAAATGGTTAGGCTAAGGATGAGTCTTAATTTATGTTTGGCGTCACCGAATATTTGAGTCTAACCGAATAAATTGATTTCATTATTCAAAAAATGTAATGCGAATACAATTAATCTTTTAATAACCAATAATATAGTCAATTAAAGAATAATACACATAATAAACTATTTATTAAATACACTATACTAAAATTAATTTGTACTCAACTGTTGATTATTTTTTTGTTGTAAAGATATGAAGAAGATGCATGCATTGTTTGGTTATTGTATTTTTGATATTGTACACTTTTTTTAAATCTTCAGTGACTGGGAAGGCAAAATTTTGTTATAATATAGTAATTTGCATGGTTTTGTATTCTGTGATAGCTAATTAAATTGGTGAATTATTACTGTTTTGTTTTCCTGCTTTTATCATTTACCTTCAAAGCATGAAGGTTGCATACATTTTAAAAAAGAATGAAAATCTGATAAGGCTAGATAAAATTTAAAAAAATATATATATGTATTTCCTCTTTTCATAGCACATTCTTTAAAAACAATAACATTTCAGAGAGAATTTGTAATAGAAATGAATTTATATTATAAATTCCTGAACATTATAACAAGTTATCCCTATGCAGAAGTACTACTTTATCCATATTTTCCTAATGTATGAAAACAATTTAAGAAAAAATAATTCTTGAACAATGATTTCCTAATGTATGAAAACAATGAAACAATTTATTTCAAAATAACAAAACAAATTATTTTTATTGTATTTAAAAATTTTATATTATGATTGGTATTAAAAAATATTTTTAAATACAAATGTGACTGATTAAAATCCAAAAAATAATTCAAATATTCATAAAATAATTCAGTATTCCTATAAATATATATGTGGCAGTAATAGAATCTAAATATGTATATTTAGCTTAAACATCTAATCTCAAGCAATTCCTAAACTTTTATTTATTCTTTCTGTTAGCTATAAATTATTATAGTCCTACTGCTGTTGGTTGCCATATTATAACAATAGGTTGAAAATAATAGCTTGAAAATGCTATTCTTGAATTTTTAGACTTATGTACTTTTACAATATATTATTGTTTGATATAAAGTTTCCGTTCTATCTTGCTGTCACTGTTTTGATAAGTTCAAAATTATTTGAAAAAGAAGGAATGTTATATTTTAAAGATAAACAGTCAGATTTTAGAAGGTTGATGTATTTTAAGATGAATATACTTTTTAAATCTACCTGAATAATGTATGTTAGTAGATATAGTTATAAAATTTATTTTAATATCTTTTTGTAAGCCCATTTAAATGTGTTTTCTACCCAAAATAAAACGATTGTCAGGATAATCATGTTCAAATCAATGCAATTCATAAAAAAAATCCACCCTGAAGTTGTTAATGCTTGTGAGAATGTACTTTAATCCCTACTTAGTCTTTGTAATATACCAATTAATTGGATGTTTTTATTTTATGATTTATTCAAAAAAATTTGTCTTTGTTCAGTATAATATTCTATATTCCACCAAATCACTATTTCTTACATCATTGATTTTTTGTTCTAGCCTTTTTTGTGTGTGTTTGTCAAAAATTATTAAAGCAATTTTGTGCAAAAATTTTTTGTATGAAAAACATAGGCCTATAATAACATCAAATACTATTTTTGTTTTTTTTTACCTAATATAGATGTATTTTATAAATGTAAAAACATTAAAAAAATTTTAAAAGTGAAAGCTGAGTTTTAATTATGTGTCATTGAAGTAAGTGGCCCTGTTAATTTGAAATATACCATTACTTTAGGGTTTTATTGATCTTATTAATTGAATTATTTCAATTATTAAATTTTAATATTGCAATTTAGTTTTATATAAAACATATTGAAAGTGAATTTGTTCTTTCCTTTAAATTAAATGTCCTGGTGTCTCATTATGGTATTCTTTCGTAACTAAAACTTAAAGCCACATTATGCATTTATTAATTTGTTGAAAATATAAGAAAGGGAATCTAAATTTAAAATGCTGCAACATTGTTAGATATTTATCTTACAGTTAATGACTATTCAGAAGCACATGAATATTCTTTGTACCTTGAAGTTCAAAACTAATATAAATAGTGAATGGTCGAATAATGTTCTAACATCTATAGGTGTTTCCTCTTTTTATGGTTTGAATTATGCATATAACAATTGAGGATTGCTTTGAAATTCCTAACCTAATATATTTACTGTTGGTTTGTGACACTCATATTAAAACTACCACTTTGCTAAGTTCTTAAGAGTTCCCTGTCATCCATGAGTATACTTGTAGATAGTAGCAAGAGTGGTAAATGGAGGTAATAAAATTAAAAATGATAAAAAATTATTTGACTTCTATTTACATTCATTAGTTTACATATCTAACACTTTCTAAGTACCTAGATATTTACCAATAGTTCCAATTATGATTCACCAAATGGGTTAACCAGTACACTTACCAACATAGGAAAGTATACTTATTCAAAATTAATGCGTATTTAAATTTTCATGACCAGCCATTTTACCATCTCCAATTTAGAGCTGCCATTTCTCATTGACTTTTAACATCACAAAAAATATTAATAAACAGTGATCACATAATATGATTTTATAAAACATATTAATTAATTAATACTTTTGAGATAGTAATGAGACTCCTTTCGTCGAAAAGAAGGTTGGCTTTATTTCTTACCAAATTTGACAATGAAAAAACCCCTAGATTTTTCAATTTCCTATCAACAAAACATAACAAAGTGGCTTGACTTCTTAAATAATTCACCAAGCGAAGCGAGGTCTCTTTTCAACTTGACCGTTCAACATTTCATCTGTCTAAATTAGTTTTTGCACAATCATGACCACAGGCATTGTTCGATTTTCTTTGAATTGGACCTGAAGATTCCTTAAGGTCATAAAAAATTCTGTATGTGTAAAAATTTATATTTTTTCTATTCCATTTTGAGATGGTGGTCCTTTCGATGATTTCAGAGTTTTGTTGAGGTTTGGCACTCCTAAAGACTTTGAAACATTTAGGTAAAGGCCAGGCATTTAATTGTAATTTGTATAATGCTAATAAAAGCAGACATTTAATTCCAATTTTGTTAATGCTGGTGAAATCTAAGATTTCTGTAAATAATTCTCATAGGAAAAGAAGTGATAACATCGTAATTCCATGTTGAGAATTGTTTTTTTCCTAGTTTAGTTCCTTCTAATCGTGTTTTTCTTGTTTCTTGAGAGTATATCTCTCCAACGATTTTAGCAAACGGTTAACCAAAAGTTGTTGTGCGAAAAATTTTCGACAACTTTATTCCATTGCATTTTTTTTATGTAACTTGATTAATAAAAAATAATTTAATGTATTTGTTTTGAAAATAAGGGGATTAAAATTTCTTTATATTATAGGTGTGCAATATTGTTCTTTGAGTTATTCAATTTAGTAAATATAGCTTTGCAAGATGTGGTGTATATATGGGGATAAAGAAGGTACCTGCCCAAAAGACAGATTATGGTACCCCTAGAAGCAATATTGTCTTCAGAATGAATGACAATATTTGAAAAGCCTTTAAAGACTGCCTTGAAGAATAGATCTTAGTTTTTTTTTTGTGTGTGTGGGATGGGGGACGCGAGTCAAATAATATTTTTTCAATTATAATGAATTTCTCTTTTCTTAAATTAATCTCTATCCCAAAAATATTTTAATTTTTTACCCATCTCAGTTCTAGAAAAAAAATGGCATTTTAAAGGGTTTATTTCATATTTTTTTTATGTATATGTATGAACCTGTAAAAATAGACTGGAGGGCTATTTTTCAGCCAGTTGATGAATATTTTTATTATTATTTCTTTGCTTCATTTCAAATGTCAGCTTTCTAGTATATTAACTGAAATCCAAGCCATCAATTTTATTTATTTTAAATTAAAAACAAAATAGTATAAAAAAAAACTTAAGATAGATAAGTCTCTTGCTTTCCAGCATTTAAAGTAGGTGTAAATTAAATAATTTGATATTTTTTGTGCAAAAAATTCTTTTAAAAAGAGAACTCTGGATCTTGAATAATAGGATTTAGTGAAAGGGACTTTTTGAGAAACAAGGTACATAATTTTTATAAATAAATAGCAATTATTTTTTTTGTTTTGTTTCCATTCATTAAAAAAATAGATAATCTTTCCTTCAAATTATAATTTTTAATAGTGTAATTGTATACATTCATGCTCATGTAATGTATTTCAATCTGGATTATCAGTTAAGGTTTAAATTCCACTGAGCACCATGTTTAAAAAAGTTGACATCTTGTTTTTCAAACTAAATAATGTTATAAAGATAATATATGCTTAATTACAAAATTGTTTCTCAAAAGAGATTATAGTAATTAATAGTAGTAATAAACAAACCAGTAATATGGTAGGAAACTTTTGTACATTCCACTTCCCCTCTTCTTCACTCCCTAAACATGGTTTTCCTTTTGTTAGGTTGTTGAATTAAATTAATTCAGCAAAAATGTATAAAAAATAAGAAACAGTTTATTCATGTTAACATGTTTGCAATTTATAATACTTCTTAGTATGTAAAGTTTGATGTCAGAATGCAATCATTATGAACTTTTTGTTTGAAAATGCAATTGAAAAAGTTAGTAGAAGGTACAGTTGATTGTCAGTTCCCTCATCCAATTGTACGGATTCACAACTGTTTTAAACTTTTTAATCTACGATGTTTTGCATAATGTGTTTTTGAGTATATTATGTCTGTGTTGATAAGGTCTTTGCCATTGTTGGCATAATTTAATTGGCATTGATTTAATTTTTCTTTAAACTGAAAATTTTAACAAGTAGTGTGTTTTAATGTAAACTTAGTCACAAATTAACTTATTATAAATATTCTATAAAATCCTATCAACTAATACCTTATTTATCGTTGTAGTTTTAATATTAGTTGAGAAAAAGAATGTTATCGGCAGAGATAACATGTAGGATACAAAATTCTATTGCCTACAAGTGATACATTGACATGAATTAGGCAGTTTGTGGCCAAAAATTAGTCTTTTCTTCTGTTCATTGAAATTTAATTCATGCAATTATGTAGTAAAAACAAAGGCCAATGGTTTGGAAAAATTAGATAATCCGTATTCGGAGTTCTAAAGTTATGATTGTTCTAAAATAGTTGTAATTGTTTACAATTAAATATATTTTGCCGTTGATGAATCATCTACGTTACTATTTCTAGTGAATTGTCTTGCATAATAAGCAGGTTTCAGTTAGTGATCCCATTGCACATGACTGATGTCTAATATAGACCTCTATCGTGTTCTTCTCAGAAGTAGCAATTACTAGAAACATCCCATTTGCGAAAATTAACTTGTTTGGTGGATAAAACTAACATCTTGTTTTCTCACCAATGAAACCAGACAAATATTTAACTCCTTGGCTACTTGGAAGGATTGTCTCATTTTTAAACCAGCGGGAGTGCTCTCCCCTAAACTTTCTCGTATACTTCCTAACAGATGTGGAGAAAATAAGTGAAATGACAGCATAGGTGGCTCGTCTGGGTGTTAAGGAGGGCAACTGCCCTCTCATTTCCAAAACTAAAGGGACACTGCTCCCCCCACTTTTCAAATTTCAAAATTAACGATCCATAGAAAAATGATGGAGGGAAACCCAATACACATATACCAAGAGAAGAAAAGGTGTACGAGCTACTCAAAGACAGGCCAAGAAGCTAACAGAGATAACTCTATGCTTCCGGCGCTGCACCGATGAATGACGTAGTTGGTGTTTCTACGCGTTTTTGGGGTTACTTTCTTTAGAATTTGCCAACAACCAGAAGTAGATTTTCTTTGCTTCGTGTGCGCCAACGTTTCGTTCTCAAAGCAAAAAGAGAAAGTTGCTTGGATCGATTTCTTTTTTTACTATTACATTGTTTTTAAGTACATAATTTGTGCATTATTAATTTAAGGAAGTCTGAGAAATATCAATAGTAGACACTTGACACTATATTTAAAATTGTATACAGCAGAAGAGTCTATGCAAAAAAAAAAAAAGAATTGATTACACCAACCATGCTTTCATGTTGTTATCTTGAAATAAAGGATGCATAAATTTTTTAATAATTAAAAAGAAATTTAATAAAAAAAACTAAAATATTTACAATGAATAATTCTCGAATAATAATCGAATTACAACTCAAATTTTAAATTATATATTCAGTAAAACTTTTTTTTTCTCTCTTCTAATACGGAGTTTTGAGAAGTTAAGGTATGTACATTGAATGTTTTATATTATACAGCATAACCGAAAGTTTCATATTCTATTTTAAATATTTTTCTTAGCACTCTTATAATATTTTTTATTGTATGCAAATATTTTTGGATAAACTTGCGCACAAATGAATCTGTTAAATCTAGAGTTTAACATTTAGTTACCACCAAGAGGGATTATTCTCCAAATGTGAGCTCCGAAGAGACAGAGAAAAAAAGCTTTTCCCCCGAATGCTCCCAAGGTCATCTTGGTCCTCGTCATTTCCGACAGAAGGCGGGGAAAAAAAAAACCGATTTAAGAAATTAAATAACATACGTTTTGAAAATAGATTATTATTACAGAGAATATCGGTTTTTGTTATTGAAAGCAAAATTCTGTTGAAATATGTCAATTACTTTTAAAATACATTAGAATAATTGCAGGACTATTTCACTTGGCGGAAGAACACCATTCATAGCTTCCACTGTATAACATTCTTGAGTTGTTTTGGACTATAGCAAGAGTTCGTCTCTAAAGGAGGTCGAACTAGTAGGGGAAACGAGCGTCTGTGACCTTGAGTCCAGCAGCAGCAAGAAAAACACGATTGCACCGAAAATCGGATGCGAGCAAGAGAGGGACGAGGGAAAGCAATCTTTCCCAGTACAAGAGGGGTTGTAAATAACTCGAGAGGCAATATCGGACAATGTCGTTTTTTCTAAATGGGATTCTGCATGTTTGGACCCATCACCGTCAGAACAGGTTTCTGGCATGTTGCTTCGCGTTCGCGCTACTGCAAGTGTAAGGATAGCGTGAACATTTCATTCTCATATGCGGATTCGAAGCAGTAGGTTGACCGTACAGCCTAAGTATTTCTGATTTGGAATCTTTATTTGTTTCATCTTTGTTTTTGAAATATTTAGAAAAGCAAAGCGGCTTAAAACCCAATCTACCATTACTTCATGTTTCCGTAAGATTTCAGTTGCGGAAAATGCAGGTCAAAACATGCTTAGTCATTTGAGAGAAAATGAAAAATGTGATGGTTTCAATTTCAAGGAAACTCAGGCTGATCAAGATCATATGCCAACGTCAAGTCTCAGTGCAAATAACTTGGATTCATGTCACAAACTGTTAAATCGTTCTTTTTATCGAACGGAAATTGCTTTTCCAGTTATAGATGCTTCTTTAAACACCTTAGACGAAAGGTTCAAAGAAAATGAGTTGGATACTTTTCAATTTCTAAAAGATGTAACATGTTCCGATCCATCAAAGATTATAAAAATTGCATCAATTCAAAAAGTCTCTGAAACATATAATCTTGATATGGAAAAAATAAAGGGAGAGATACAAATTTTTCAGAAAATGTACAAAAAATACATCGACTTTTTGCCAGAAATATCCACAGAGATAACAGAACTGAGGAAAAGATGCAATTTTCTTGTTGAAACGGAACTCTGTGATATATTTCCATACTCGACAAAACTAATCCAAATTCTCCGTGTGATATCTATCTCAACTGCATCATGTGAGAGAAGTTTTTAATGCTTAAAATCTTTAAAATCGTACCTTAGAAATAGTATGTGTCAAGAGAGGCTTTCTGCACTTGCTGTTTTGAAGTTCGAAAATACCATAGATATTGACTTTACTAAGGTAATAGAACAATTTGCGAAAAACAAAAATTGCAGGCTATCTTTCTTCTAATTTATAATACGGATGAAATAAATTAAGAGTTATCGAATTTCATGAAAAGAACTGAACTGAATATAAAACCACTGCTTCTAGACGAAAATGCAAATCTCGTACGTCAAATACGTAAGCGTACACGTGTGTGTAGGCGGAGCCAGTAGAGAAACAGGCTTGATAAGCGCGCGTAAGGTAAGACGCATTTCGTTCGCTAGCACACCTCGGCGAATTTCTTGGTGTTATTTTTCAGCAATCGGTAAAATTCAAATTGTAACAGTACAAGTGAGTAACCACAACGTTTAGATGATGGAATGAGGTGGCGAATTGTGGGGAGGCTGGAAGCAGGCCAATCTCAAGTCCAGATTTGTAGAGAGTTCAATTTAACGCCCAGCGTCGTGTGTAACTTATGGAAACAGTTCGAGAATACCGGATCCATCGAGAGAAAGCCTGGGCAAGGTCGTCCAAGAGCCACCACGGCCACAGAAGATCGTTATTTGTCCGTTATAGCGAGGCGTAACAGGGGTGCTGCAGCTTCTCAGCTCTCCTGTGACTTGTATGCATTCACATGAACCCGTGTATCAAAGGTGACTGTTTCCAAAAGACTTCATGAGACAGGGTTGTTTGCAAGAAGACCCGCTGTTTGTGTCCCGCTCACTTCTACGAACAGAAGAGTCCGTTTAGCATGGTGCAGCGAGCATAGAGATTGGAGTATGGATCAATGGGCGACCGTTCTCTTCAGTGATGAGTCCCGGTTCAGCCTAAACGCCGATTCTCGCCGTACGTTCACATGGAGAGAACCAGGGACTCGCTACCTATCCTCCAATGTCCGCGAAATCGACCATTATGGCGGAGGGGATTTAATGGTCTGGGCAGGCATCATGTTGGATGGCCGAACACCTCTCCATGTCTTTGAAAGAGACACTGTGACTGGTGTGAGGTATAGGGATGAGATCTAGGAGCCCTATGTTCGCCTTTTCAGGGGTGCAGTTGGCCCTGAGTTCATTTTAATGGACGATAACGCGAGGCCAAATAGAGCTCTTCTGGTCGACGAATTTCTAGAGAGTGAGGATATTCGCCGGATGGATTGGCCAGCCAGATCTTCAGACCTCAACCCTATAGAGCATGTCTGTGACGCTGTGGGGAGGGCAATTGCAAATCGCAACCCCTCTCAGAGAACCATCCAGGAAATGAAAACAACGTGGCTGAACGAGTTTGACCAATTGCCACAGGAAATGATAAACTGCCTTATTTCATAAACTGCCTTATTTCAAGTATGAAGTCACGCTGCAAGGCCTGTATATCTGTAAGAGGGGACCATACCCCCTATTAACACATTTTTTTGTTTATTCTGCAACCGCTGTTTCATAACTTCAGACTCCAACGAGTGTTACGCACGATCATGCGTGCAATACAATTGTTGAATGGTTATTTGTTTTGTATTGTATCAATGTATGCGCATATCAAATTTCATTAAAATCGGTCCAGTAGTTCTAGTCGACCAAATCTGCAAATTCTCTTAATTTCTTACACCAGTGTATATTGTATAATATAATATCAAATAAAATAAGTTTGTAACTGACATGCTGTCTCTGTGTTTGGGAGTACGCCGTTTTGTGACGATATCATTGATCGATTCACGAGTTTAAAGAAAGAAGAATTGACTTAATAGGTAAGTGTTTTATATGTTTCTCATGTTATTATTTCTTAAGAATTGAAATGGAACTTTGAATTGGAAGGAGGGAGTCTACGGTGGCCATCCGTTCCGATTTTTGAGGCGGTGCACAGTGTGTAATTTCGGCAATCTAGGTGGAAAAAATTAAATTTTCGACCTCTTTAGAAATTATTAATCACTATAAATTTCGGTACAAAATATCCGTTACATATGAAAACGGGTTTAGTTTTTCAGAATATCGCCAGGGGGCCCAGTTCTTTGAGCAGAGAATTCATTGACGTTGCATTCGAGAACTACTGTTTCTAAATATTATTTATTTTTACTCCTACATTTCTACAGTATTTTCTGTATCAATGTCTTTTTTGCTTCAAGAACAGAGTTTATTGCCGTAAAACAGCCTCTAAAAGTGGTGAGCCTTTTTTTGCAATATGAAAGCGAAGTCATAAGTTTATGTAAAGTTTTAGTTTCGAGTACCACTTTGCGGTTGCGTAGTCATCAAAGATAGAACATTTATATGTCTACATATTAAAAAATATCTTGCGAAAACTTGCGATTTATTTATTTTTTTTATCCTTTTCTGCAGAATCGCACATTCAATTTCTCGGAGACAGCTTTTCGAAGTATGAATGAAAAACCCGAAATGTTCAAAAGAAGGCGCATTGATTGCATTTATTATGCAAGAACTTGGAATGTTTTCGAATTCGGAAAGTGCTGTGATAAGCTTGAAGAACAAGCGCTTGTGTTAATGGTAGATAATGGTTTGTCCACTCTTCAATACCAACGAATACTTGAGCATGCTGAAAATGTGAATTGCAAATTGTATTCTTCCCATCATAAAGTTAAAGAAGCCAAGCTGTTATGTTGTCCGCACAGTATTAGTGTGACAGAAACATCAGTAGAAATAACTTTGTACACACTCGTTGACCACACTATTTCACGTATTTGTTACTGAAAAATAACGTTTGTCCACAAATAATGCTTTTGAAGTTATTATGAAATGAGGATGTGATGGATCGGAGCAAAATCGATATAAATAGATATATAATCAATATATGTTGCGGTTACAATTCACTGCCTTCTCCTTTTCATGGTAGTTGGCGCTACTAGAGCCATCCGGGTTTTTCCCATGATGCCTCTCTCTCTTCTTGATTGTGTAGTTGCCTTGTGATGTTGTTCTTTGCCTTGTCTTGCATCTTGTACCTTTTAATGTACTGTGTCGTGGAACTTAGCCATCGAATAAAAATTGTTCCTGAAATTGAATTGATTCTTCACCAGCAGCATTCCATACAAACATGAGTCTCGTCCCTCTACAAATATATATTTAACAAAGAATATTGCAAATTACATTTCAATACATTTATTATCAAAAAATCTCCTAATATTTATTCAATTTTAAGGGGGAGAGTAAGCATTCTCATGTTAAATAATTTTTAAACCTTTAACTGTGGGTGTGGTTCATAAACCAAATATATATAAGAAAGTACCTGCAGTTGAAGGGTTAAAGAAAAGGAGAAATGTTTTACTGGGTGGTAAGTAGAAGTGAAAAAGAATATATTTTAAAGGAAATGGTTTAACCTTCTGACTTGGAGAAAATAATTTTTTTATATTTAACCCATTAACCGCCAAAACTATAAGGGATGATTTTTTTCTATACAATTAATATCAATTATTAATTTGAACATATATAACAATAATTTAGAGTAAAAATAAGAAAAAATGTCTTACCTTTTGTTAAAACAACTGTTACGTTCACGCAACGTCAGCGGAATAAGGGAACAGGTTTTAAATGAGCTAAATTCAAATTTTGAGAAGTTTTCTTAGAGTTGAACGCTGGGAAAAACCTTTTTTTAAAATTTTGTTGCATTTCAGAAAGCTACAGATCACTTTACCGACAGTTAATTTATTTTTTAATCTTAGAATTTTTTTTTTACAAATGTCTTCTTATTTGTAAAAATAGTTTCACACGTGAAAGGCTTCACTACAGAATGTAGAGTGTTTAACCTCGATAAGGAATCATTTGCTCATCAATACTTAAATCATGCGAAAATATACCAAATTGTTGAAACTTGCTATTTAGCAAGTTTAGATAGGTCTCACCTTATATAACTTATCACTATTATTAATTTGACTGTTGTCAGCCAAATGCAAATTCTGTTTCATGTTCCTGTATTAGAAACGTGACATCGAATCTCGCACAATAGGGACAGAAATATCCTTATCAAGAGACCAGTATATTCCTTCCTGAGGTAAAGAATAATATCCTCTAAGCAGACAACATTCTAATAATCTTATAACAGATGGAAAAATATATATAAATATAATCACACACGCAATGAATGCGCTAAAAGCTGCAATTCCAAAAGCGCTGTGGTAGATAGAGTATAAATCGTAAAATGAAAGAGTATAGAATGAAAAATGATAAGCGCAATTAACGTTTCTTCAGGGGATGAAGTTATTGTGAATTGCTAAAATATAAAAAGTTTGACATTTTTTTTTGCAATCAGTTACGCCGTAAAGCCTAAAATACTGTTTTCATCCCTAATGCGAAACCAAAAACAGAGAGATTAAAAGATTTTTAGAGAGAGATTTAAATTGGTCGTAAATTGGATTTTTGAAGTTGATAGTCATGTAAATTATTGTTTTTTCTGGATGTTTGTTTTGCGATTTGGCAATTCTTTCTTTATATATATCATTAATAAGAAGTAGAAAGTGTTGATTATATGTTTTGTAGTTATTCAGAATGTTTTCGAGAATCTTGCAGAATTTGTTTTTAGTAGAGAAAATGAAGTTTTTTACCTGTCTATAGTTAAAGTTCTTATTAAAATCGTCTTCAATTCCTTTTAGTTCTTGATATATTAGATTATAAATATCTTCATTAGATAATTTATTTAAATCCTTTCTATTTTTTCCACTACCCCTACAACCTCTTTTGTTATTGCTTCTTCAAGTGCTAAAAAGTTGTGATGTAGTGCAGTTTTTAATATCGATCATTGTATTTTGGAAAATATCGTTTAGTCCATATGGCGCAATAGTTTTTAGTTTTAGAATGTAGAAATTTTATTTTTCTAATCTAGTTATTTTATCTGGGATAATGTCAAGAATAGAAAGTGAGATTTTACTAAAATCGTGTTTATGGAACTGGTTAAATTTTTCCATGTTTTTATACAGTTTAATATCGGAGCGGTGTGCATTATCCTTAAATTAAGTGAATTGCTGGTTTGTCCTACGTAACCCATTTCACAAAAGCCACATTTTAAATAGTAAATTACATTAAAACTCTTACATTTATATTTAATAGTGTTATCAGACGAGATGAGACTTTTATCAAAGAGGGGGCAAGTTTTACATCTAGAATCATTGCATTGTTTTACTTTACAACCGAAAGAATTACTTTCATAGCTGAACTTATTAGAAGAAAATGGGACGTCGGTGTTGCATGATATCGATCCAAGGTGGCCCCCGAAACAACAGAGTACCGAGCACTGTACTTCTCTGAAGCGAGTGAGTCCATCTTACCAGTCTTCAAAGATTCAAATAACTTCATTTCATATAATAAGAAGGACCCGAAGGTAGAGAGTAAAACTGAAGGAATGAGGAACTTCAGCATTTTTTTTTAATTTTATTTTTTAAATCGATTTAAAATGCTTCGAAACGAACAATAACATTGAAAAAAAATTCTAGACAGTTTTTTTTTTTTTTTTAAAATTTGCAATCAAAGTTCGCCTCTCAGAAAACGCGGGAAAAACGATCCATTTTGGCGCGAAACGGGCCAGGGGCTCAGAGGGGATCTCCTCGTCTGAAACTTCGAAAATGTCAAGCCGTAAAACAGTTGAATCTTACTCATAAAATAAGCTACAACTATGATTTTTGTATATATAGGTAATTAATTTCTCTATAATTTATTTTATTAGACATCCAGAATCTAACAGATAGGATGCTTAGCGCACAAAATTTTTACCGACTTCTGAAATAACATTCTCAGTTTACGTTGAAATAAATAGGCCAGGACACATTAGAGCAAAAAACGTCCATGCCTCTGATTAATTCTCGAATAGTTGCAAACTGTTTTAACCTCTTTATTTAATTGTGAAAAGAGTTATATGAAGAAATTTTCATATTCCGTTTTTTATTATTATTATTCGCTTCCGAGGATGAGAAACCAAATTCCCCCGGCCCTCCCTGTTGGAAAGTGAGTGACAGGGGAGTGAACTGGATGAAAATGACGTTCCAACACAGGGCTTGTGTCTCATTGTGATTGATCATGTGGATTGGACAGAGGCGGCCCGAGGTAATTTTACCAACCGGACAAGACAACAATTTGGCGTTGTCCCCCAACCAACGTAATTTTTAAATTCTATATTGTCTGTATTTTAAATGTCCAAAAAAAGTTTACTTAGAAATATGCATGTTTTACCTACAAATAAGACTTAATAATGTTAAGGTCAGAATTTTTTAATTTCAGAAATATTTAAGAATATCAAGAAATCTTACAGAAACTAAAATAATGTGTTCAACAAATTTATTTTTAAAATATATGACACATGAAATGAAAGACGTTTAGCCACTGCGAATGATTTAACGTGCAATATGCCCCATATATGGCGGATCTTCAATGAAATCTGGTTTCGAACTGGAACTCTCCTGCCCTGAAGCCGAGACTTTACCGCGAGGCCACCGCGGGCTCCGTTCATGTACAAGAAAGTCGAATGGAGAACACTCCAGCTGGTTTATTATTAATTCTAATACCCAGTGACGAAACAAGAGGGGGGCAACCGGTGCAATTGCCCCGGGCGCCAGCCGAGAGGGGGCGCCAAACCAGGGGAAGTGAAAAATAATAAAAAATAGCATAAAAATAAAATATATATATATTTTTTACTATTTAATTTTCTGTTTAAATTCTAGCCCTGCATCAAAACCACTTGTAATGTTATTAAATAATTACGTAAAATTAAGATGTGTCTGTTGATAAAACCCCAAGTAACGCCGGTGCAATGAGACGCAGGGCGCTGAAGGTTGTGACTGATGGATTCGCGTAGGAATGTGGGAACGCATCGCACTACAGCTTCCTTCCGCGTATGCGCCTGTCCGGACTCCAGAAATGGGCTCATATTACACCCCCTATCAACCCTTTACTAAGTAAAATCGTCCAAAAGGGGCAGTCTTCGGATATTGAAACAGAAGGTAGGAGACAATCCCGTAACGTAACCTCACTCTGCTACTCAACGAAAGATGTCCAGAAAATTGTCAGGCTCTGAAAACAGTAAAAAAGCTAAAGAGAGAGAAAAACAAAGTCATCTCCCCTCATTTTTGTCATCGTGGCTAAAAGGAAATACCAATGAAGGTAAGTGATATTAATCTGCTCGTTTTCGTTGTTAAGTTTTTCAAAACTGTCACTGGACAAGTGGTTGTCCTTTCGAATTTTGTCTACATTAGGCACATATTAAAGAAAGCAGTGGTTCTCAAAAGTGCACCCTAGAAGATTTTCGGGTGAACCCTGTGGTATTCCAGAGAAATATGTATCCAGATATAAAAGTAAATATATTTACTATTTTTGTTATCAGTTTTCCAGTTCAAAGACAGTTTTCATTGCAAACAGCTAACCTTTCTGGTTGCCTTTTCTCCTTCTGATTAAATACCAGGAAATGTCTCTTGAAACCTTTTTGGTTTTCCATAAAAGAAGGATATGTATCAATATCTAAAAGTTTTAAACTTTTTACTGCAATTTTCAGAATCATATTTATATGAAATGGGATTTTTTCCCCTCAGCACCATGTGTAAAAAGAGAGGAAGACTCTCAGTGGCAATTTTGAAAAAAATTGAACCCGAAGGATTAGACGTTAAGAATTGCCAAGAGAAATCATACGATAACGGCGAAAATATGGCTGGTAAATATCAGAGAGTACAGGCACATATTTCAGAAAGTAACCCTTTGGCCAAATTTGTACCGTGGCTGCTCATACACTGAATTTGGTCGGAGTAATGACAGGTTACTTCGGAACTGTCAATTGCCTTTACATATATTTTAGCGTTTCTACTAATAGATGGGAGGTTTTATTAAAGTATTCACCACTGGTACTAAAAAAAGAAAGTGACACTCGGTGGTCATCTCGTAGAGAAGCCATAACTGCTGTCCACAAACACTTGGACAAGATTGTAGAGGCTTTGAATCACCTGCCATTAGATGCAGTATCAAGCCCTGAAACGAAGTCTGTGTCTGTTTCACTTTTGAAAAGTATTCAGACCTTTGAATTTGTAGCTTTTACTTGCTTCTGGTAGAAAACATAAAAAAATAGACATCGTCAGTAAAATGCTTCAAAAAGAGGACATAGCCATTGATGTTGCTTGCAACCTCTTAAAAAGACTGACTGCACAAATAAAAGATTGTAGAGGTACAATTGTGAATAAAGTCATTGAAGAAGCAAAACAATCTTGTCTTGATCGGTCTTTTAAGGAAGAGGAAAAGATTTTTTGACGAAAAATATGAAGATGAAAGCTCTGAAATTTCCCAACATAAAAAATTCAAACTTGCCTTACTGCAAGTGAATGATAGAATAGAAGCTGAGTTAGAGAGACGATTCCAATCAATGCAAAAGGTGAATGAAATTTTCGGAATTCTTGTCTCCAAACAACTGATGACTCTTGATAACAAAATTTTAGAGAAGGCTACTACTTGACAAATTTGTGCCGAGACAATCTGGACAAGGATGAACTATCTGTTGAAATAGAAAGTTTTAAGTATTCTGTGATAGGTAGCGGCAATTTAGCTGAAAATGAATCAGAAAAGAGTAAGCTAAATTCTACTGCCCTTGACTTTTAAAATTAGTTATATACAACTGGTCTTCATGAAAACTATTCAAATTTGACCACGGCCCTAAGAATCTATTTGACTCTACCAGTTTCTGTCGCATTGAATGAGAGAAATTTTAGCAAACTTAAAATCATAAATAACTATTTAAGAAACTAACCAAGCAAGACCGCCTTCCTAATCTTGCAGTGATTTATATTGAACATGAAAAGGCATCAAATGTTTCCTACGATGATGTGATAAAAACTTTTACAGCAAAGAAGAGGAAAATTAAAGTAAAGTAATTTGAGTGTTTAATGGTTAACAGAGTAAACTAACCTATCCATCTGAAAAATTGTTTGTAACATTAATTTTTCAAGTGGAACACTTAGTTAGGATATTATCATTGTTATATTATTGCACATGTTTTTTATAATATACACTATGTAAAACTTGAACTTAGCGTATTTGTTTTAAGTCAAACAAAATTATTTTCTACGCATGTTTTTTTTTCTTTATTAAATACTTACAAACATATTAATTAGTGTTAGTCATTTTTCGGTATAGAATGGTAGATTTTAATTAAGACTTTAAGCAAACTAATCTATGTGTCATTTGTTGGTGTTCGGGGTAGGTGTAGGGGGCGCTAATCGCAGATTTTGCCCCGGGCGCCAAAATGCCTAGTTTCGTCACTGCTAATACCTTACATTCTTTAAAACTGAAAAAAATAGATTATAAATTAAAAGGCAAAGAAAATTTAAAAAATTGTTGCGTAAAATGATTTCCAATCGGGGCCCCGCCAGTGGCATAGCAGGGGAGAGGTATAAATGGAGACAAAATATCAGTGCGTTTCTAAAACTTTTTAAAATCTAACTAATCTGACGAACGGTTGGCGAAAAGATAATAACATGGCCGGTACTCGATTTACATTTGCTGACTCACTGATAACAACTGGCCCGGGTGCAGTTTAACCTCGATACGTCACTGGGCCCCGCACTTCCTAAGACCGACTGCTTCAGCAACAAAACACTATGTAAAAATAAAAACAAAAAGCGAAGAATGAGAAAGGAAAGAAGCTATGGAAAAAAATGTCATGGAATATTTCTCGTCAGGAGGAAAATACCCGAATGACATGTGAAACGGTACTTTTTTTGCACAATGTTCCAAGAAATAATGTTTAAAAAAGCAACTATCCCCTCAAAAGCATCAATCACATAAAGCGAGAAATCCTAGTTTCATTGAACGCTTATTAACTGTTACTTAGTCGAACCTCCCATCCTGTATATCGCATCACTTCACTGTTTGCAACCCCATCTAGTGGTATATATTTTATTTCTTAATGCCAAGAACTTCTGGTTTCGTTACAAATATCCCGTTTTGATTGGTCAATAATTGGTTTTTAAAGTATTTCCTGACTTTTGAAGGCCCTGTATTTCATCTTCTCTGTTATCACGGGTTTTGAAATAACTATTAATTTACATTCCTACTAAAAGATCTCTAGAAATATAAAGCATTATTCAAAATTTCTAGGAATGTTAGTAAACTAATAGACTAAGATTAAGTAGCTGCTTTTATCTCTAGATTAGTGTGTATACAGTGAAACCTCGCTGAACGAGCATAATTCGTTCCAGAAGCTCACTCGTAATGCGAAACATTTTTTCCCATATAACTTAATGTAAAATACAATAATGCGTTCCATACACAAAAAAAAAAAAAAAACTAAAAAAATGTTCCATATAACCTACGGCTTTCCTGAAATACTTCTTCGGCCGTTGATGATCCCGACGTCTTCTTAACGATGTCGGCGAAAATTTCACAAAATAATGTTCTCGTTAAAATTGTCGCCTCGCAATTGCTTTTAGAGTATCCATTCGAGAAGCAACCTTTCAACATTGTCAAGAAGTTACATAGATATTCTTGTCACTCCCGTTGAAGAATGTCTCTTTAATGTTGTCTTTGTTTTTCAGTATAGTACAAATCGTTGATATAGACCCGATTACATGTGCTTGCTATATCAGCCACGCTCACTCCTCCTTCTCGCTTTCAATGATTTTATGTGTCATTTGTACGGTTTTTTTTTTTCTTTTATGAATGCCTTCTTCCGGCTTTGTGTTCGGGGACATTTTTTCAGGGGTTATTAAACTTTGGTGAAATAAAATGTAAAACAAATAATATGTTAGAGCATATGTTTGTAAAAATGTGCAATCACAAGCGACACTATGATATTAGCGGAAGGAGTACTAAAGACGGACTAATGTAACAGGCGCTCAGTCCGGGACTTTCCCTCTCCTTGTCACTCGTTATGCGAAACGTTGTTCGATTAGTGAGTCATTATTTTACAATTTATTTTTCTATTTATGCGAAATGCTTGTTAAGCGAGGTTCCACTGTGTATCAAATGATGAAAAAATCTTATAAAGCAAAGAAGGACTCTTTGAACGAGACATCTCACTAATTAAATAAAACTTTAGAACGTCCTCCTTAAAATTATATATAGGTAGGATATCTAAGTTCTTTTGTTGCTAAAAACACATAAGAATTGGGCATTCTTTTCTAATTGCCCTGTATGTGAGAGTTGATCTCGTTACTACTAAACTATATATTAAATCTTTTGGCAAGTTTGACTATTATTAGTGTCCTTGTGTGTAAAATTGAATTTACAATTTTATTTTATTTAGATTTCGAAGTCGCATTGTGAGGAATCATGGAGAATGGTGTAAATTCGAAGTGGGCCCTGGCAATGTAAAAGGCTACAGAGTGATTAAATTCTTTCCAACATCAACAATAAAAAAAGAAAACAGCGGTAAGTAGGTGCGACTCTTCAAAGAACCACAGATCTTGGATGCATCATGTGACATATCTTGGACTGAATACAACTCTACGAGAAAGAAAAGAACAATTTCTCCAGTAATTGTGCATACAAAACTGCACTTATTCTATCTTTTATTGTTTATTAATATTGATTTATGAATAGTTTTGTAAACAAAGGAGATATTTTATGTTAAGAATCAAGTAGTAAAACGTAATCCCAGCAAACAATTCTAAAGATACATCTTTATCTTTACATTCGTATTCGGGAACGTCAAAAAGGACAAACCTTATATGCAATACATGGAGAAAGATAATTAGTTTGCATGAAACTTTGAAATTCAATTCCAAACTGACACTAAAGAGGTGCTGCCTGGGTAGGATTAATAAAGTAGATTATTTTTCAGAACTAGTAGTCAGTAGATTATTTTTCATATTTTAAAAAGGAATTAGATTATTTCTTGTTCAATGAAAGTGACGTATTTCTGTGGTTTATGTAGTCAAGCGTTTTCTCAGCAGCAAAACTTAATGAGTCATTTACTGACTCACAAAAAAGAGAAAACGGATGTATGTGACGTGTGTCCTAGAGCATTTTCTGAAGAATCGAAATTAAAAACTCGTTTAAGGGCGCATGCGATACAGAAAACGTTTGCATGCAACATTTGTAATAAAACATTTCCTCTGCGTTCTTATTTAACAAGTCATTTACGAACGCATACAAAAGAGAAACCGTGTGAATGTGGCATTTGTCATAAAGCTTTTTCTCAACGTTCTGGTTTAAGGAGACATTTACGGACACATACGAAAGAAAAACCATATTCATGTGACATCTGTAAAAAAACATTTTCTCGCCATGCTTATTTAACGGAACATTTACGGACGCATACGAAAGAAAAACCCTTTGTCTGTGACGTGTGTAATGCAGCATTTTCTCATCAGTCTTATTTAGTAACACATTCATGGATACATTCAAAAGAGAAACCGTATGCATGTGACATTTGTCATAAAACATTTTC
>BGPR01012589.1:28534-44386 GCA_013235015.1 Araneus ventricosus | reverse complement strand
ACTCTCACACACACACACACACACCCCCCCGCACACACACACACACACACATTGCCTTTTATAAGTATAGATAAGACAAGACAGATACTAAAGTCTTCTAGGAATTATCCAATTCTAGGACGATGGAAGAGATGGTTGCTAGCAGTGATCTAAGGTCATTATTATGTAGAGGCACAAAACTGTAAACTTCCTCTCCTTTGATTAGGAATAAGCTAATCATTATTCTAAATCCCAGATTTTCTAAAACCACGTCCTTGCGTCTTGTGACATTCAGTGACGGTGACGTCTTATTTGCAGATGAAAAACGTCATACGAAAATAATTTCGTGTTTTTCATCAATAATGTTATATTTCTTACGAGATGATGGAAAAAACTTGCAGGCGTTATTCAAAAAAAAGTAAGAGTGAGGGAAACAGCTTTATATGATATAAGGGGATCATAAATTATTTGACCCATTTCAAAAATTAATAAAAAAATAATGTTACAACTACGTCTTTTTTTAAATGAGAACGCATTTTAAAAAGTTTTTTTCAGATAGGTAACGCGCCGTTACAGCGGTCGAAGTGATCGTAAATTATTGGACATCTCCCATTTTTGAGAGCCATTATCTGGGAAACTAACTGAAACTGAAATTCGAAAACTGAATAGTTTTCGAGATGTTCAAGGGAAACTAAAAAAAGTAAACCAGAAAGGCGCATCGGCTTCTGCTGATCGGTAGCCATTGCGTGCGGAAATCTCTCACTGTAGCAAATTTAGAAAGCCGTCATGGTACGCCACATACTGAAAAAAAAAACTTTTTTATTTGCTCTCTCATTTAAAAAAAAAACGCAGTTGCAACATTCTTGTTTTTTTATTAATTTTTTAAATGGACCCAATAATTTATGACCACTGTAATATTCGTAACGAATAAAAATTAATTACTAATTAATTCATAAATTAATTTAATTAATTAATTACTAATTAATTCATAAATTAATTTAATTAATTAATTACTAATTAATTCGTAAATTAATTTAATTAATTAATTACTAATTAATTCTTAAATTAATTTAATTAATTAATTAATTACTAATTAATTCGTAAATTAATTTAATTAATTAAAATTAATTCTAAATTAATTCGTAACGTAGAAAAATATAGTCTTTTGGAGGAGGGGAGAGGTTGTAATATTTGTAACGAATATAAAAAAATATATATTTGTAGAATTATTAAAATATTTAAAGAAAATAAATTAATTAGATAAAAAAAGCGTTTGGTCATAAACGAAATTAATTTAAAAAATATCGTTTGGCTAAAAAATAAATTAATTAAAAAAATCGTTTGGTCACAAAAGAAATTAATTTAAAAATATCGTTTGGCTGAAAAATAAATTAATTAAAAAAATCGTTTGCCATTAATTGTTTACTAAAGGTTATAAAAATAGTGCGGCAACAATATATTTGTCTTTTGCTAACGTTGTCTAGCAACGGAAAAGAATAATGATGATTGAACATAGAATTCAATGTGAGTCAGTCAGTGATGTAACGTTTGTGATGTAAGTGTATGTGTTTGTTTTACATGTTTGTGCTGTGGAAGACGTCCAATAAACATATTATTTTTGATAAAGAAGACTAACGGATTCTTCATGCTATGCTGAAATATATCACACCACCCTGTATTAACCGTAAATCTTTTCCTGATTTCCTTTAAAGATACGAAAAGATGAATTAGATTTTATATGTCTATCAAATAGCGCTTACCCGTTTTGATTATCTTAATAGCATGATCATGCCTTAAGATAGATATCGATAATGTTGTTTTTTAGATAATTTTTTTCCTCCTGTAGCACTGATATGTTAACGTTCATAAGCATCAGTGTCTATTGTGTTTTGCATGACAATGTGGTTAGAATACCCTATAAGATTATCTATGATGCCTGAAATAAGGGAATAAATTAATATTTTTTTGTAATTTTTACGAAAAAATATTACTGGAGATGATCATGATAGTTTTTTTTCTTAAATGGCTTTAGTTAGATAAAATTAAATCAGCAATTATAAGACTGGTGAAAGTAGATTTCCCTTTTTAAAGAATATAAAGACTTATTATTTTTTAAGTTTCTTACAATTGCGAGAACCATTAGAGTCGAGGCAATACAATGGGCCATCATTTATTGTCATAATCGTTAAAAGACGATAATCGTTAACCAGTCCTCGATTTGCCATGGATTTCTGTGGATTTTGATGAATCAGATTTCAAGATCTTCTAAAAAAATAATCAATTATATTATTTCTGACTTTGACTCAATGTATTTGATCTTTATCATACGTTTGACTGCGTCAGCCTTCGTAATTAAATTTCGCTCAGGATTGCAGTTGCACAAGGTTTGTTCTCGCTAGATCACTTAGCACTCAGACACCTTCCGCCTAGATTCTTCTTCGGCTATAATCGCTAGTTCAGTTTTTTGTAGGAAACACAGTTCTTCCCATAGAATAAGTTTCTATTTCTTTATCTTTATATGCGTATTTGTTTTATCGGAAAATTCATAAAAACGCTTACAAAACGCAGTTCAGCGATAAACATTCCTCGGGCCCCTTCATTGTCTCATTCGATGACGAATTGTAAATGAACTTCACAGGTTTGGCAGATGCTTAAGCTGTCTATGGCCCTGTGCACACTAGCCGATTCGTATCGTAGAAGTTATAAAAATAACAATAGTAACCCCCATTCCACCTGTGTGTCACCACAGGGGACATGTGGGTTACTATTGTTATTTTTATAGCTTCAAAGACACAAATCGGCTAGTGTGCACCGGGCCTATGAAGTCGTCTTTTTCATAAGGAGTGTGGTCCGGGAGTACATAAAGGTCACCCTCAGGGTGAGACAGAGAGCGAGAGACAGATGAAAAACTGTGGGTCTCGAACAAAGACGCTTTTGGAACGAAGCTCAGTGCTTTACGAACAGTGAAAGAATATCGAATGTGATGACTCCGCCCAGGGATTTTTGCACAAAATTTTATATTAATCCAGTACTGTGATGTATTTCAGCATAGCATGAATAATCATGGAGTCTTCTTTATCAAAAATAATATGTTTATTGGACGTCTTCCACAGCAGAAACATGTAAGACAAACACATACACTTACATCACAAACGTTACATTACTGACTGACATCGAATTCCATCTTCAATCATCATTATTCTTTTTCGTTGCTATGCAACGTTAGCAGAAGACAAATATATCGTTGCCACACTATTTTTATAACCTTTAGAAAATAATTAATGCCAAACGATTTTTTAATTAATTTCTTTTTCAGCCAAACGATATTTTTAAATTAATTTCTTTTATGACCAAACGTTTTTTTTATCTAATTAATTTCTTTTCTTTAAATGTTTTAATAATTCTACAAATATCTATATTTTTTTATTCGTTACGACTATTACAGTACGTTTACTATTAATTCAGACGTTATATTGAAATAAATATTTTTACTTTAAGATTAGCTGTGTGTATCTGTGAATTTGAGACTTAACTCCAATAAATCACACGAGGTTCCTCTCGAAATAGTCCCTTCAAAATGGGACTTAATATAAATAAAACTAAATTTGTTTGTTTATCTGTCTATCACGACGGCAACAAATATGATCGCAATTTGTCCGTTGTCTGGACGTGTATTCATTATCCAAAATTAAAATATATGAAAGTGTTCGCTATCTGAACTGTTCATAAATCGATCACCCAATGCAATTTCATTATCATTATTACTGGATACTTTTGCAAGAGTTGCTGCGATTATTGAAAGAATCATCATTTCATTATCATACCGAAGATCTTTACTTCCATTAAGATCACAAATCCATGCTGAGAACTCATAAAAATGAAATTTCAAGCAGCTCTTCCGTCACGAAGGAATCCATTCCATTACCTCATCTTCCAAGAGCTGTGTAATTTGAGCGAGATTGATCAACTGCAATTTGTTAAGAAACTATTCTTCGCTCTGATAAAGGGTCCACAAGAAAGTGATCCACCCCCACGGCTATTGGACGGGATTAGAAATTCCAATAACGTCCGATTTAGTCTAAGGTGAATGACCTCATCTTAAAAGGTCTGATCTGTTACAGGGACAAGGAACAAGCACGCTTCGATACTATCTTCTGTTCAAACTACCGTGACAGGAAGATTTCGACCTATTCCATAAATTTTTTCTCACTTTAAGTTTAGTAATTGATTGTTAATGGTGGTAGTTAATTTATCTTTTCTGGAAATAACGATTTGAATGGTTTTTTCAGTGAAGAATGAAGCATGGGAAAAGAATGAAATAAAAAGCAAAAGTATCTTCTTTCTCACGTACTTTTTTGAGTTGTTTACAAAGCTTTTAGCTTGTGAAATTTGAGGAAGTTGCTGCTGAGTCACTGTAAACATATGTAATTGTCACATTACATATGTGATTACCACATACATTATGGTAATTGCATATGTAAATAAAACAATTTATGATGTTTGAATGATTTTCTAATCATGATAAGCTAATTTACATAAATTAAAACTTCGAAATTTCGTTATCATTAAAGCATAAAATCATTTTGTAATCAACTTCGAAGTGGATGAATATTTTGTTGTTTCGTAAATTTGCGTAATAGTAAGTGCATTTAGTGATTATTTATATCTAAGTTGTTTTTAGTTGTCCTTTAACCACTGTTTATCTGATGACATGGAATATGACACGGGCTAATTATTATCCTCAGAAAAATATAATGCGTCAAAGAAAACCATTATCCGCATTATCGCTTGTGACCAAATAGTAGCCGCTGTTTTCATTGATATTATTTTAAACTACTACTTTTATATTTTCCTTTTCTTGTTGAAAAAGAAAATTTTATTTCAGCATTAATAAACCATTTGTCTTGTTTTGATACTTTTCGCTTTCATGACGAAGTTATTCGTTGAAAAGCCTTTCGTTTCATATTAATATTGTTTTCTTCGTTGCATATTGCATTTTCTGTAATATAACTAATTTAAGTATCTCTCGATGTTTTAATGACCTAGAAGCAATGTAGTATTAAAAATCCATAAACATTATCCCTGATGCATTTCTTCAGAGAGTTTCCTGTGTTTATGTTGAAAAGTTCAGGCTTCGGAAAACAGTTTCAATATAGTGTGGGCATCTTCTTAAAAAGAAGCTGAAATTGTACCCTTTTCTTTCTCTAATTCTGAATTCATGGTGCTATTTGGCTGTTATTCGTAATACTCAGGCAGCTATGAATGATTTCAGTTGGGATTTGCTTTGGAATCCTTTTGATCGAACATAATTAGAAATTTTAAGAAGGTATATTTAGTTTTCGTATTATTTCGTTATTCGTTTTTATAAAAGAACTTTTTTCTTTCTTTTTTCCTTTTATCCTATTTTCAGATGTTGGACAAAATTCAGGCCACATAAAGGAATAATTTTTGACTAGTGGTCGTTCCTTTATTCAGAAAATGTTTGTCCTGTTTTAGATCTACAATGGCGTGTGGCCTCTGAGGAAGAATCGCCATGAATCGCCATTTTGGTTCTTTTCCAATTTTCTTCCATTTTGCTTTCATTCTAATTGTATTTTTCGTTCTAATTTGCTTTTTTGTGTTTTATATTAAGGTTTTATTAATGTTTATTTTTTTATAATTTTTAACTTAACCCTTTTAACGGCAAAAATATTTCAGCTGAATGCTTTGAAAACGGCCTCTCTGTAGCTAAATGGTGAATGCAAATGTTTCGGAGCCATTTTTCGGGTAATAAACAGAGAGCAACTTTCTACGCCGGAGCCGGTTTAAGAGTAATAATCGGAGAACGACTTTCTGCGACGGAGCCAATTTTAGAATAGTCATCAGAGAGCGACTTTCTACGTTCCAGTCGGTTGAAGGGTTAATTTTTGAAGTTCTAATTTTGTTTTCGTGTATTCTATCAGAAGCAGCTGCATATGCGCCTTTCTGTATAATGCAAAAGAATTTTTATTAATTTTTAATTCAATTTCTATTAATATTTAATTTAATTTTTGTTAAATTTTATCAATTATAACTGTTAGTTTTCGTAAGATTAAAACAAAATTTTTGTGGAAAAAAATCCGCGTGTATGAATCTAACATAATAAAAGTACTATGCACGGTATTTATAATGAAAGTGATTTGATTATATATACATATCCATTTTCTGTTCCAAGAGCTTCACTCCAAATTCAATCATATTGCGCACTTGTGACCTAATGGGTTGAAGAGTGGTACAGTTGACGAGCATGACTCGGAGGAAGAAGTTTATGGGTTCCATGGGTTTTGAAAGACACTGTGCTCGCAACTAGAATTATTCGAAATCTGGTTTATCAGTTTGTATTTTAGCAACGAATTCTCACTATGGCTGGAGGTTTCCGAATCTACAACTTTTGTGTTGAGTCGTTCCTCCTGGGTAATAAAAATGAATTGAGGTCTTCCTAGTTTTCCTCCAAGCGAAACACAAATTTGCGCCGATTTGCCTCTAAAATTTGTCTTGAAGGAAGGAGCCCTATCCCTTTTATATTAGAGGTAAGTCAGACTTTTACCTAATTGTTCCAAAGTCTGTTTGACTACCAGAAAATTCCATACTTCTCTTTTATAATGAATGCTTGATTTATGGACTTGGTCTTGCTAGATAAGCTAGACCAAGCAGGAATGGAATCACTATGAGTTTCGGAAGAATAGCATGGAAGCAAAGTATTCCATTCTTTCAGTCACGAGTATAGAAGTGGTGAACAACACTAATTTTCAACTTCTAGGGCTGTCGAAATAATCATGAAACGTGTGCTAGGTCAAAGCCTTTTCAACCTGTTCTTTTCCCTGTAGTGTCAGTACACATTGTCACAATTCTTTTCAAGACTAATTTTATTTAATTTAATAGGCTAAATCCTCTTTACGGAGCAGCATCAGGGTCATCGTGGTCAGATCGAGTAATTCTGAACCATGACTTGGATGGGAAGGACAGCGTCTGAGCCTCATCATCAGATCTCCACACCTAGAGTGGCAAAGTTTGAACTGTAAAATGGGCAGTGGTGGCCTGGTAGCAGAACCTCAATTTCAGGATCAGAGAATTGAATATTTGCGACTCGATTCAATGAAGATCCGCGTTGCTCGTGGACTGGTGGACGTTAAATCCGATGGAATCACCTCTCCGCTAAGGGTCGGACCACTGTGACATGGCATCCTCCATGTCATCTGAACACGATTCAAAATTATAGATGGGCAGTGGTGGCCTGGTAGTAGAGCCTCAATTTCAGGATCAGAGAATTGAATATTTGCGACTCGATTCAATGAAGATCCGCGTTGATCGTGGCCTGGTGGACGTTAAATCCGATGGGATCACCTCTTCACTAAGGGTCGCACTACTGTGACATGGCATCCTCCATGTCATCTGAATACGATTCAAAATTATAGAGCTTAAAAACAATCAACTACAAAAAGGCAAATAAATTTAAAAATGAATTTAACTTAAACTTTAAACAGAAACAACAAAATAACAAAATTTAAACATTAAAATTTATACAATGTTTAAGTAGAGTGCAATTGCAACTGCATACAAAAACAATGGAAATCAAAAATATTCTAAGAAAGCAAAAAGCTAAGATAAAAACTTTGAGAGAATCGAATTAAACAAACAAGGCATCCATTCTAGTCCATTTTATCAAGGGCTAAGGACTTTATTCGAAATGGATTCAAAATATTTGGGAAATTTTTCTGTAAGAAGTTTGCATTACGCCAAATATAACTTCTCTTAGCCCTAATTTTCCCAACAAAAGAAAAAGGAGATCAGTACCAGTCTAATAATATTATCAAAAGGCTAATAATATATTAGAAGGCTAATCAAATCTTAAATCAATCTTATTAGCGTTTTTATGTTTGTGTTTGGTTTTCCTTTTTCTTTTAAAATAATGCTTTTTAGATGGTACTGAACTCCTTTTTCTTTTATTGGGAAATTTCGGGCTAAGAGAAGATATATTTGGCGTAATGCAAGCTTCTTACAGAAAAATTTCCCAAATATTTTGAAACCATTTCCAATAAAGTCCTTAGCCCTTGATAAAATGGACTGGAATGGATTCCTTGTTTGTTTAATTCGATTCTCTCAGAGTTTTTATCTTAGTTTTTTGCTTTCTTTGAATGATTTTGATTTCCATTCAAAATTATATATGTTCCAAAATAGTCTTTGTGAAATTTCAGAATAGGATGATGATCTAACTAAATAAAATTAAATTCTGACCCGCTTGCATATTATTGAGTCATCCGTTTAGATTGTCGTATCTCATAACCTTGCGATACAAGGCCGTAATGTTATTTTTGCAGACTACTTTCGGAGAGGTATTCACCTATATCTCCTCTTTATACCTCGCATAAAAAAGAATTAATGGATTTGTGCACTACTTCATTTTAATTCCAATTTAGAATTAATGGATTTGCGCACTACTTCATTTTAATTCCAACTTAGAACTAATGGATTTGCGCACTACTTCATTTTAATTCCAATTTAGAATTAATGGATTTGCGCACTACTTCATTTTAATTCTAATTTAGAACTAATGGATTTGCGCACTACTTCATTTAAATTCAAATTTAGAATTAATGGATTTTTGCACCACTTCATTTTAATTCCAATTTCAAGCATTTCCACATGCAAATATTCCTCAAACCGATGAAAATCGGATTTCCCATGCTAAAATGCATTAATATTTGGTGATTAATAATGCCCCTCTCGTCCTAGAGGCGAACGGACAGAGCGTCGCTTGACCGGCCATGCGACGAAAGATGGTTTGTTCGTGTGGATGGTAAAATGTCGTCAATTACGGATTCAACGACTCGGCGGAATGTCTTAGATCACACAAAATAATTCCCACTGAGCATTCTCTCTGCTTGAGTGGGCGTGCTCTTCTCGGCAGACTTATCTCTCCGAGGCATACTCGGAGGTTACAAGTTTAAAAAGTTCAGATGCTTTGATTCTCCCATTTGAAATGTATGAATCCAAGTTTTCAAACTTTCTTGTTTTCTCACGGGTCTTAGATTCGGGAATTTTTGACCTGTGATCAACGGACTATGATAAATCGTCGAGAAATCTGTGTTGCTCATTGCAGATAGAATAGGAATTAGCTCATAATGTGCTTATTTTAGCTACTTACTGAACAGAATGTAGTTGTTTTTTTAAATTAATTTAATCAAAATACTCAAGTAGTGATTTAGCATTTATAACTTGAATTATTTAATACGGCTTGTTTTGAAAAGGTAGATTGTGGATTATCCCCTGATTTCGGAACTGTATCTGTGAGTTTCTTTAAGAAATATTAAATTGCAAACAGTAATAACTATAGACTCCAAGAAAGGAATGATTTTATAAACAAAATACATAGTAAGCGATCTGCGACTCTTATTTAAGTTATTCTTTAACAGGATTAAGGTATAAGATCAGGAATATTTGTTAGTACACTTACATGTAGTAGTATCGGATTTCACTAGGTATTGCACTTTCATCAGCCAAAAAAAAAAAAAAAAACTAGTGCCGGAAATCACCGACAGGTGGTGCTCCAGCATCAGAACCTGTTAATCATTGGAAATCACAAAGCAATAGTCTCCAAATGTCAGCTATCACCAACACGGCACAATAGATTTATAAAATTAGCAGTAGATTCCTGCAATGTCGAGACGGCTGTACCTTCATGTCTGATGATTTGCTACAGTTTTGCCAGAATCGTGGGATTTTCTGGATGCATCTTATCCAGAATCTCTTTAGTAGTTCTTTCTCTTTAGTAGTTCCTTATCTCCATCTTAGTAGTTCCATATCTCCATCTTAGCAGTTCCTTATCTCCATCTTAGTAGTTCCTTATCTCCATCTTAGTAGTTCCTTATCTACATTTTAGTAGTTGCATAGGAAGAAGTTGCAAAGGTTAAGAGTTAACGAAATCACAGAGCAATAATCTCGAAATGTCAGCTATCACCAACAATGGCATGGCATAAGCGATTTATGAAATTAGCAGTGGATTCCTGCAATGTCGAGACGGCTGTACCTTCATGTCTGATGATTTGCTCCAGTTTTGCCAGAATTGTGGGATTTTCTGGATGCATCTCATCCAGAATATCTTAGTAGTTCTCTCTCTTTATTAGCTCCTTATCTCTATCTTAGTAGTTCCTTATCTCCATCTTAGTATTTCCTTATCTCCATCTTAGTAGTTCCTTATCTCCATCTTGGTAGTTCCTTATCTCCATCTTAGTAGTTCCTTATCTCCATCTTGGTAGTTCCTTATCTCCATTTTAGTAGTTCCTCAGGAAGAAGCTGCAAAGGTTAAGAGTTAGCGAAATCACAGAGCAATAATCTCGAAATGTCATCTATCACCAACAATGACACGGCACAATCGATTTATGAAATTAGCAGTAGATTCCTGCAATGTCGAGACGGCTGTACCTTCATGTCTGATTATTTGCTACAGTTTTGCCGGAATTGGGGGGATTTTCTGGATGCATCTTATCCAGAATCTCTTTAGTAGTTCCTTATCTCCATCATAGTAGTTCCTTATCTCTATCTTAGTAGTTCCTTATCTCCAGTTTAGTAGTTTCACAGGAAGAAGTTGCAAAGGTTTAGAGTTAGCGAAATCAGAAAGCAATAATCTGGAAATGTCAGCTATCACCAACAATGACACGGCACAAGCGATTTATGAAATTAGCGGTGGATTCCTACAATGTCGAGACGGTTGTACCTTCATGTCTGATGATTTGCTACAGTTTTCCCAGAATCGCGGCATTTTCTGGATTTCCAACTAGTTCCACAGGAAGGAGTTGCACAGGTTAAGAGTTGTCGTATACGGTTTTGGCAAACATGTATTTGAGTGCAATGAAGTGGTTATCGAAGTATTTCTCCGGGAAAGGGAAACATAGTCAGTCCGATGAGGCCTTGGATTGTCTTGCGTAATTCAGGTTTTTCCAGATAAATTTTCCAAAACCTTAAGGATGGCCACAATTTTGCGCAAAATTTTGCTTTTCCGAAACTGTATCCACTAAACCAGTGGTTCAATGATGCTTCTTCTTCATACAGATTGCCAAATAGTAGTTTTTCTGCTCATAGAGTCATTTCCTTGTGATTTCCAGCAGTTTTTGCAAATTTTACTTTTGCTACCCAGCGCGCGTGGCACATCCATGGCAGAATCGAGATGAACTTACGTTCCCCTAATAGAAGTTTGATTGATTTGGCCGATTAATGTCCTGTTTTAAAGTTATGGGAGGGTTATTTCGGGGAATACACCGGAAATTTCTACCGTGGTCTGATGACGAGAATGACACCTGAAAGTGAACAAGATAGATACGAAGACAGATCTATAGTGGAAGTTTGGAGCCTCGCATCCCAAATTTCCACGTTATATTAATGAGAGGCTGTTTCAACCACAATTTAACGTGCACCAGATCCACATCGATGGCGGATCTTTGTTGGAATTCATTTTCCAAACCCCGAGCCTCCTATCTCGATCTGGACTCAGACCACCACCACCAGCACATCAATACCCAGTCCAAATGGCCACTGTATATGGGAACAGAAGAGTTCATATAAATGTAATTAACGTTTCTGTTTCGAGAACTCATTTTATTTTGTGGTTACTTTTTATATTTCAAATTTCATATGATTTAGAATACATGCTTAATTTGAAGTAAACAAACGTATAATAGTAATTTTAGACATAGCACAAAGCTCACGCATAGGCGATGAAGATATTAAAATTTTCATTTTAGTCTCTAAAGGCGAATATCTCTAATTGGTTTTAACTCTGTGACAGATCTTTCTAAAGTCCAATTATAAAATTCAGTAAGTTTAAAGAATATTTAAAATAAAAATAATCAATGACACAAATGCACAAAACTATTAGATTTTCTTAACTTTTTTTCCAATTATAAAAATTCATTGTTGTTTGCAAGAAATTATTATTTATGTATACTACAAAACTATAAGAAATTAGTACAAAAATGTAAAAGAAAGCTCAACATTCTGCATGAACTGTACATAATATATGTTTCTGAACAACAGATCTAAAATAAGCAGTAAGTTCCAACTTAAAGAACAAAGTGAACACAAACATAATTAGTGGTCTTTGAATAATAACCAACTTTTCGTAAAACTGAAGAAAATTATTCCTAATCTGTTACGGTTGAAAAAGTAGACGCTCCGAACATTATAGATAAAGGTTAGCCACCTCGGTGCAGAATTCAACTCGCATTTTCCTCAAACACTGCAAGACGCGTCTATCTTTTATCTAAAAACTTTGCTGATTACCGGAAACTGTCGGCATATTAAATTTTCCCATTGTTTTTCTTTCGATGAAGTGAATATTGGCCGTAAGACTTACCCGGTCACTTACCCTAACCTTGTTGATTTTAACCCTTTGCGTGATAGCACGGGCTGTTGAGCTGATCTTTACCTGAGATAGGATTAAGCCGCGCCTAAGTAAGGTGCATTTTCGGGCATTTCAGCAACCCAAAACACACATTAGAGGTCATAATTTTCTGGTTGCTGGTTTTCTAGGGAGACTTTTCCTAACTTTCGGTAGTTTTCGCATCATTACAATAATTTAGAAGCTCGAAAGGGTTTTCGATGGAGGTCTACGAAACCTGTTAGGGAAAGGGTTAAAATTATAGAATTTGTTTCTTTCCAGCTGCCGGATCCTAAAGAATATATGATTTAAAATCTCTCTATGGCTAGAGAGAGAGATGGATTTCATCTCATTTTTCTCGTAGATTAATATATATATATATATATATATATTTAAACCATTAAAACTCAAATAACATTTTCATCATATACACCCATTAAACCCTCATTTAAAATTAAATATAATTAACAATATAAAATGATATTATTCACACAATGAAATACAGAAAGCTAATAAGATTAAAAACTATTACTATGAAAAAGCCAATCCAGATATGGAATTCCAGCAATCAAATGCCAATCGACCTGAGGAATCGATTATGTCACATTATTTCGAAATTTATAGGCCTCAACTTTCTGTGAGGGCCAATTGTTGGAAAAAGACAACAAATATAGGAGTAAATCTCCAAAATATATTAAGAAAAGAACGAGAAGATTAACTAAATGCTTACTGCTTCAAAGTCATAGCAAAAAATTTCATATATATATATATATATATATACGCTATCTATCTATCGTTTTCGCTCTTCCATTTAATCTTCATCGTTCACAACATACTACACTCCCCTGGCAACAGCCAAAGTTAAGCGCGAAAACTGACACTTGACACCCTGTTCACACCCCTTCAACGCCAGTCTGTAGCGTGACCCTCCGCTTACACTGCCACGTCAACATCCGTCCTTCTGGTACGTAAATTATTTTTTCTTACTTTTCTCTAATGTTATCACATCGTAATTCTGTTTTAATTATTCAAAACTCCTCTCTCTGTTTTTTTCTGGTTGGTTTGGCATTAGGGATGAAAATCAATGTTTTAGGCCTTGCGGCATAACTGATTGCAAGAAAATGTCAAACTTTTATATTTAGCAATTCACAATAATTTCATCCCCTGAAGAAACGTTATTGTGCTTTTATTGCGTTTTTTTCATTTCACATTTTATACTCTTTCATTTTTCGATTTATACTCTATATATATATATATATATATATATATATATATATATATATATACACTCAATTTGACTTTAACTTCTAATATTATATATTTTAAAGTCTTAATGTATTCCAAAATCACTTTTCTTAAACTCCAGTTTCGTTTTATTTCCCGCGCTGGAGGTATATTAAATCTCTCGTTTTGCCATATTTATTACTAAAAGAATATTTTAATCGCTTTCACGTACCCACAGAAAATCATGACGGCATCTCCTTGCCGCCAGACTTTTCCCTAAAACGCTTACGTAATTTATTAAAAATAGCCAATATTCCCTTCACTTTGATCACGTGTCTATCTGTTAAATCCCTACCTGAGGAAATGCAGGGATTTTCTGTTCGCTTTTTGACTTGAAACTTCAACTAAAATGTGCGTATGTCTGCCACTCTCCCATAATAAATGAAAATTACTTAATAACTCGGCCTGTTTTTTATTTAACGGCTGCAACAAAGAAATCATGATGTATATATATTTGATGATTTCGTGGTTGTAGTCAGTAAAAAGTCGAGTTATATTCTAATTTCCTTTATTATCCAAATATTTAAGTCATTTTTTGAAGAGTGGCGGACATACATACATCTTAATTGACGTTTTCAAGTAAAAAGCGAACAGAAAATCCCTGCATACTCTCAGATAAGGGAATAACATATAGACACGTGATCAAAGTGAAGGGAATAATAGCTATTTTTTGTAAATTACGTAAGTGTTTTTGGGAAAAGTATGGTGGCAACAAGTCGCAGATTTCGCGATTTATGTGGGCGTTTGGAAGTAATTAGAATATTCTTTTAGTAATAAACATGCCAAAACGCGAGATTTAATATACCTCCAGCGCGGGAAATAAAATGAAACTGGAGTTTAAGAAAAGTGATTTTGGAATGCATTAAGCCTTTAAAATATATAACATTAGAATTTGAAATAAAATTAAGTGAGATTATTACATATATATATATATATTAAGGCGTTTTTACGATTTCATACATTTTTGTCAATTTATTCATTTATTATTATTATTCATCAGATGCTGTTATTACTTATTTATGTAATCAAAATTAAGGCTTTTCTAATATATTTTTAAAAAATACCTGAAAATGGTGTTTGTAAATGCACAAGATTAGTAACAGCATTTTAATAATTTATAAACTGTGTTCGGGGCCGTCTTAGCAAATTCGAGTGCCCTGGACTACAGCATTGTGGCACCCCATCGAAACCGTCACAAGGAATTTTCAGCGCCTATGGTCCCATGAAAATCCCTTGTCACGGCCCTATCTCATAAAATAATTGAGATAAATAAATAAATGAATAAAATAAATATATTTTATGCCCTACTATGATATTAGGTATCAGCGTGAGACTACCTACTTTATCTTTGATAATGTAGATAACTTCCATCGCACGCATAGCTCGGAATTTTCTCACTGATTGTCTCTTCATGAATGTGTTTTGAACTGATGTTCATGTAACACTAATTACAAGCCTTAATCACATTTTTACTTTCATCATAGTTAAAATTGTAATTAAATAAATTTTTTGGTTCAGAATTAAAACAAAATGAGTAAACTTTTAGGTGCTTTCGATCAGTGGCGAATCGAGAATTCGGGTCTAGATGGGGAGGGGGGGAGGCTGAGGTCACAAATTTTTTTTATCGCCGTGACGAATGTCAAACCTCATGGCTTATGTAAGCCAATACACTTTAACCTTACAGACTTTACTCACCTGACAATAGGAATCATAGAGAACACTACAATACTTTCGATAATTTAATAAAAAATACAATGAAATAACTAGCCAAAAAATGTTTTCGACCGCGTCAACATTACAAGTGCATGTGGAATAACTAGAAAAGTAGGAAAATTTTCGAGCCTGTCAAGCCAGGAAACAACGTTGTCTCGTTTTTATTATTTTTTAAAAAAAAGGGAAATTAGGAACAAACAGTTGTAGTGATTTTAAATAAAATTAAGAATTCTGGTTTAGCTCTGGGGGGGGGGGATCTCTACAGCCCGATAGCCACCCCCCTGGATTCGCCACTGAATGACGGCCTTGGGCTACAGCTCAATTAGTCCAACGGAAAAGACAACCCTAACTGTGTTTAGTTGAGTTAGATAAATGTCTCATTTTGAAATACGCGATGGCTGTTTGGAACAACGCTTACAATTTTGATCCTTAATCAGATGACAAAGACGACACCTGAGGTTGCAATCTCGCCTTGCAATTTTGAT
>BGPR01012589.1:9180-22966 GCA_013235015.1 Araneus ventricosus | reverse complement strand
ACCTTCCCTAATACGAGAGAAAAACATTTTTGGAATTATGTCTGCCTGTGAGCATTGTCCCATGTCCATCCAACTGGTTCAGCAGCTGTAATGGCTGTAGGCACAGGGGTACAAAAGGTCCTGGTACTGGTCACAAAAGGTAGCTATTCTATGAATGAAATACAGTCAAACCCCGTTATAACGAACCCTCAACGGACCGACTCAGAAGTTCGTTTTAACCGAGGCTCGCTGCATCCGTATTTGCAAAAAAAATGCCCTAACATGCTAAGATACTACTTCTATAATGATGTTTTTAAATAAGGCCTCTTCCACATTTTCTTTTTCTGCCTTTCGCAGCCTCTTGCATCCGTTTGTTTCTTTCATATGCAGAGATGATAGAGTCACGATTCTTCCAAATAGTGGCTACAGTTGATTTAACCAGGGAAAATTCTTTACAAATGGTTGATTGACTTTCGTCGTTCTGTAATTTTCGAATAAACCTACCTTTATCCTCGATCGAAAAAGCTTTTCGCTTGCCAACGTTAGCCATGGTCACTGCAAAGTTCACAGAATGATAAGCAATTAAATTAAAATGGCAGAGAAAACAAGTGATTGCTCCTAGGTCGTCTGGCCAGAAAGTCCTCCCCCTTCCCTGGTTGACACCAGGCCAGGTGTCCACCAGGGGGAGGAGGGGAGATAGAAACTGTAAAGAGCCTTGCCTATTGTTCCTTTGTCCCACTTATGGGGTTATCAGAGATTCTAACAAAGGTACAATAGGCGAGGAATGTGGTCTTTGGAACTGAGTATTTCATGCAAAAGGGGTAACTCTTGTAGAAGTTGTGTTGACTTGAGCACAAATAGTAAAAAATGTCCCCTTGGGCAAGTGAAAAGTTTGAAGTTGTAGAAATTTTCAGTTCGCTATTGGCATTTTCGGTGATATTTTTCGAAAATATGTATTATGTCACAAAAATTATTTTTACACATAATAGAAATTTAAAAAATTAACTTTTCATGACACAACTATCATTTCCGTTCAATTCATTGCCTTCATTTTAATAATTTTTCGAAAATTAAATTGTGTATAAAATTTACGATTTATAACACTTTTTTTTATTGGTAAAGAACAAGAATGCATAAGACCTGTTGCTAGATCACATTAGAACAATTTTGGATGAAGACGAATTTTATTTTTTTAATTCATATTTATTCTAACACTTTTTCTCAAAAAAAAATTTTCTATGTAATTATCTCAAAACATCCGTTAAAATCTTTCTTATACTGCAAGATTTATGAACAAAATTTGAGTACCTATGCAATAAACACTGTTAATTTATGGAGAAAATTAGCTATCGGTGGTTGTTAAAAATTGTCTGGTTCAACTGATATTCTCATTTTAATTTAAAAAAAACATTTCAGACGATAAAAGAATTTTGGGTATTGTCATTTTCTACACAAAAGTAGTTTTTTATATCAAAAATATTAGACATGAAAGTATTTTAATCCCGAGAAACGCCGGGCATAACAGCTAGTACATGAATAAAACTCGAAGCCTACCCAAACAGGAGAATGAAAAATAAATAATATCTGATCATTTCTTTGCATCCATTAATCACAGGCATCTCGGCATTCCAATCGGCAGACATTATGGGTAATTGTTTTTTTCTTTCAATTTCGCATTCTGATCTTGATGGGCATCGGCGTGCCGGCAGGTGCAAATCTATATTTCCGCGGGTCGAGTTTAAAGAGCTCACCTTGGTCACCGCTTCTCTCCACTCTTTTGACCTCGGGATTTAATAGACACTTAGCTGGACTAATGAGACCCCAGTGACGTCATCAAGAGTTTTCCTCCAACAGGGGAAGAGAAACGAGCCGGAATGAAACCGGGGGTTATATGCAAACTCAAAAGTGTCTCCATTTCTTACTTTCTTGTATATGAAGAATACAGAGATAAAGTAAAGGGTCACCGAAAGGCTCTTTAGATATTTAAAAATAGGAAAGATATGCATTTACGGGATTTTTTTTGTATTTAATAAGGAATGTATCAATTTTTCTTTTCTGTTTTGAAAATGTTTAGAAAATGGTCTCAAGCAGGATATCGAATGGGTACAGATTTGATATTCTGCCAAGTTCTACGAAGTACTAGGTAATATACAGACATAGATGACCGCTGTGATTCGTCTTAATTATATGCCGGACATGAAGGTGGATTTCATTTGTATATTGTCCGAAATTTAAGGAAAGTGTCTCACGCAGAATATCGAATCGGTACAGATTCGATATCCTGCCATGTTCTATGAAGTACTAGACCGCTATGATTCGTCTTAATTATATATCGGGCATGAAGGTGGATTTCATTTATATATAGTCTGAAATTTAAGGAAAATGTCTCACGCAGGATTGCCATGTTCTACGAAGTACTAGACCGCTGTGATTCTGCTTAATTATATATCGGACATGGTGGATTTCATTTGTATATTGTCCGAAATTTAAGGAAAGTGTCTCACGCAGGATATCGAATCGGTACAGATTCGATATCCTGCCATGTTCTATGAAGTACTAGGTAATATACAGTCATAGATGACCGCTGTGATTCGTCTTAATTATATGTAGGGCTTGAAGGTGGATTTCATTTGTATATAGTCCGAAATTTAAGGAAAGTGTCTCACGCAGGATATCGAATCGGTACAGATTCGATATCCTGCCATGTTCTATGAAGTACTAGACCGCTATGATTCTGCTTAATTACATATCGGACATGAAGGTGGATTTCATTTGTATATAGTCCGAATTTTAAGGAAAGTGTCTCACGCAGGATATCGAATCTGTACCGATTCGATATCCTGCCATGTTCTACGAAGTACTAGACGGCTGTGATTCTTCTTAATTATATATCGGACATGAAGGTGGATTTTATTTGTATATAGTCCGAAATTTAAGGAAAATGTCTCACGCAGGATATCGAATCGGTACAGATTCGATATCCTGCCATGTTCTACGAAGTACTAGAGAATCGACAGTCATAGATGACCGCTGTGATTCGTCTTAATTATATGTCGGACATGAAGGTGGATTTCATTTGTATATAGTCCGAAATTTAAGAGGAGTCGGTACCCACTATACCGCCAATGTTAAATTGGCCATTTTTTATGTACTTTTTTCACAAAGTATTATAGATAAATGTTTGAAATTTTTTATACAGTTTAAGTAGACATTTATCTCTATACTGAAGTGAAATTCTTACATAAATATAGCTTGAGTTTTTTCTTAAAAATTTTAACTGGATATTATTATGAATTTTTCAAAAAATGCCGTTTTCTAGCACGACATCAGCACTATTAAGAAATATTTTTGGAATATTAGAAAAAAATTTCACATCAGTATATACATTTACATGTATATAATAGGTGGTAAAAATTTCACGAGCATATATAAAGTAGATTTTGAGAAAAAAGTACACGCAGTTTCAAAAATGTCATTTTAAGATAATTCAAGTTAAAGGTAAAAATCTTGTGTTACATTAATCTGTTAACATTTTTAAAAATTTTATTTTAACTTACTTCTAATATGAACACTAGCAAAGGACTTATATCGTTGGAAAGGTCTTGAAATGGAGATTTCGAGTATACAAAAGTCAGTGCAGGTTTAAATTATCGTGCTCACATATACACGGATAAACAAATAGGCAATCTACCCCTTGACGGATTTGGTCCAAAATTTCACACAAATCTCTTAATTTTGATTTACAGATTCATGTCAAATATCGTCGTCTAAGTCATTGCACTTTTGGGATGTCGTGTTCTATATACGTACGCACGCATAGTCAGACAATTTTCCTGAAGATGGATTTTATCCAACATTTAATGCAGAAGAACAGCTTGGGAATAGAGGCTACATACCAAATTTCATCCGTCTGTCGGACAGACACTCAGATGTAATTCTAATAATGTGTTTTCAGGACCCGGGGAAATATAGAGGTTCGTCAAAATCTTGAGTTTGAATTTTTCCCAATGCAGTGCGTACGTCTTATACGAAAAGTAAAAACTAAACTATCTAGACGAACGGGAATTAACTTTGATCCGAATAGATCGACGAAACGAGGTACTGTTTCAAAATGGTTTGGGATACGTCTTATACGAAAAGTAAAAACTAAACTATCTAGACGAACGGAAATTAACTTTGATCCGAATAGATCGACGAAACGAGGCACTCTTTCAAAATGGTTTGAGATACGTCTTATACGAAAAGTAAAAACTAAACTATCTAGACGAACGGAAATTAACTTTGATCCGAATAGATCGACGAAACGAGGTACTGTTTCAAAATGGTTTGGGATACGTCTTATACGAAAAGTAAAAACTAATCTATCTAGATGAACGGAAATTAAGTTTGATCCGAATAGATCGAGGTACTGCTTCAAAATGCATATTCTCTTATGTAAGACGTTGCTAAAACACAAAACATGTCTTATTCTTTAAGTATACGCAAAAGGATGAAGAGAGAACACTAGCAGTTTTTCTCAAAAAAATGTCTTGCCAAAGTAAGTTTTTGAAAAAGTTAGAATTGTGACTTATCAAAAGCCAAATATGGAAGCAATTATACAATATTATGCTTTCAGAAATTTGTGTTACAATTTGGTGACTTACACGGGCTCGAGTCTGGCCTTCTCTGTTCCTATTATCACAATGATCACAATTATGCGATAAAGAATCAAGTCCAAAATACACATTTTTGCCAAAAATCACAACAAAATTATAATGATACATTTTCTCAAAGTTAATTATTCTGTTATGCGTAGGCTCATCTGTAACAGATTGCTGTTGCTTCAACTTTGCAAGGCGAACTTTACGCAGCGAGATACCCGGAATTCACGAAACGGGAGTTAGTTCTGAACCCATCATGGAGAGGAGAAACCACCAGGAACTGTGACTAACCAGTCCTTATCAGGACTTATGTGGAAAGTCGGAAATCCGAACATGCAGTACGGAGATCCCTTGCACTGTCTTTGAGGCATGGCATGTTAAGCAACGAGATAGACTGAACTCCAAAGTAAAATCATTACGTATAACTCTTTTTCCTTCTCGTCTTTAGGTATAACTTTTTCCCCTCTCCTTTCTCTTCTTCTTTTCCCTTTTCTTCTTTTATTTTAATTCTATTTGTTTTGTGTGTGTGAAAGTAAGAATAAATGGATGCTGAAAGTTGTATGCTATTAACTAAACTTGTCCCCTTGCATCAACCCCTCTATGTAGCAGTATTCAATTTGGTTAAACTTATTTTTAATAAGGTCTAATTTTGCTAACTTTGTTAGGAGTCGAAGATTGTGGTCCAAGAGGCCGTTCTCTTCGTCTCCATCACTGTGGGTTGGTTCTGGATTGTTTAATAGCCTATAACTTTTGACAGTTGGAAATGGGACTTTTACCCGACGTCTTTTCTTGAACACGCCTTTTGCCCATCCATAGATCTCCTCTCGAAATCCAAGTCAAGTCGTCTTCAAACAAGTCCATAAAGAATTCACAGAGAAGTATTATAAAACAGTTTTAATTTATACACGAAAAGCTTCAAGTGACTATAATTCTCCAGTTGTTGCCATGATAAGTTACAACCATGTCCATCTCCATGTTGTCATGATAAGATTTTAGATTTGAGGGAAAATATATTCCTTCACTACAAATGGATTCGTTGGTGGTTTTTTCTGGCATTTACCTTCAAGCAAAATGTTAATTACTTAAGCATAATTACTTGTAGTCTAATTTTAAGATATTAATTCAACTTTTTCAATGGTTTAGCGATGGGGGGAGGGGATTCAGATTCGTGCAGGGGCGCCCAAAAGACAGAATATTTGTGCTTTTATTACTCTTTTTACAACCAAATAATTAATGAGTGGACAAAAACGAAACTTTTCACCTGATACCGTTTATCCTTTCAACATCACTGATTAAAATGCATTCCGTAATTTCAAATGATGAATTAAATTTAGATGACCGTTATTTGAAACTGAAAGTAGTAAGTATAATGTTTACATTTGTGAAGGTCAGATACCACTGTTCAGCAACGGATTCCGAGACTACCACTTTTGGACGGTTTTACGCCGGAAAGGGGTGTCAGGCAATGAATCATATGAGCGCATTTCCGGAGTTCTTTGTTAGATCACGCTCAATAAAATGTAATTATCACCCTTCCATTCTTCACTTTCCCCCTATTTTGATGAAAATAACTCCGCCCGGCGAATGCGCAAAAGCGCGGAGGGTTTCCGAATCCGTTGCTAAACAATAATGTAAAATATTCGGACTATCAGAAATGAAAGATGACCCATGAATCCGTTAATTAGCTTTACACTTTTAAAACATCGTTAAAAGTAAATCAACAAATATATAACTTCCAATTTTTTATTCAATAAAACAAAGTATCTAATTTTTTCTTCTTGAAATGAACATGTCATCACATGATATTGTCGTGTCATGAGCATGGCATCAGGACGTTGATATTGTCATTCTTCTATTTTTAATATTTCTTCACCGCAGGAAATGTCGCAAGTTGTTGCGTTGTTTATCGAATTTAAATCTGTAATGCAGATAAAATGTACATTTAAGATTACTTACAGTCATAATCCTCCTTCAAGACGGATAATTTATAAATGCCATAGGAGGTTCATGATGAGTCGATTCTCCGGTGTTTTATAGAACTTGATTGCAAATCTCTTACCGACTCGGCGTATAACGTGCAACTTTTGATGTGCACATTGATATGTTCTAACATTGTCAAAACTCACCTAGATGCCTCCTTCATTAAATACAAAACCAGCGGGAGTGGCCTTCCCTAAACTTTCTCGTATACTTATCAAGAATTTGTCATTTCCCCTCCCCCTGCGTGAATATAAAATTCGAACCTACTGTAACCCAGAATGCAATGACTATCAGAAGGCTTTTCATTGTAGATGATAGTGATTGTAAAATATTTAGGTTAAGAATCAAATTCAAAGAGATGCGTATATACTAAAACTCAGCAATATTTATTTTCTATCACAATCTAGCAAGCTCCGCTAATGCGAGGGCGTGCGCGAGCGAAAAGAAAACATGAGAAAATGACCTCGTTCGCTATCGCTGAATAGCTTGCGCATGCGCAGAGATTTTGCTCCCAGTACGCGGGTAAAAAAATTGAATATGCAATTTGAACGCCTTTTTTTTAACCGATCGAAACGAAATTTGGGCACAAATCTATGATTAATGTTATCAACCGTCATACCAATTGTTATTTATTTAAGCCAAAGGGTTCAGGAGATATAATTTTTACCAGTAAGCGATTATACAGTCCGACAGACAGTCAACCCTTTGACGGATTTGGCCCAAAGTTTTATACCGGCTACATTTTTGATGAAAGAAATGTGTACCAAATTTTATCCATCTAGCTATTTAAGTTTTTGAGTTATAGAGTTCACATGAACGCGGACAGACAGACAGACTTCCCGTGGACGGATTTTGTCTAACATTTGATGAAAACCTACAAATTATGTGTAAAGATCACATACCAAATTTCGTCCCCGTAGCTGTAATAGTTTTCGAGTTACCGAGTTTACAGACAGACAGATGTAATTCCAAAATTATGTTTTTCGGACTCAGGGAGGTCTAAAACGTGGAGATTCGTCAAAATCTCGAGTTCTAATTTTTTGACGATTATAATATTTTCCCTTCTTCTCTTTATTCGTATACGAGAAAGTAAAAAAAATCGTAAGTGTATATATTTGTTTTCTGTTAACAATTTCTTTAAATTGTAAAGATAGTTTCGTATAATGTTGCACCCTCCAGGATGCAACAGTATACGAAGTTCAATTTTGCGAAGCTATTAAAACATATTTATAGATTATAATTTAACTGAAGTCACCATAAATCATCTTGTTCTCAAATAGACTGTATTATTCCTACAGGTTGAGTCTAAAATGCGTGTTAAGGAAAAACTGAACCGTGTCTAATGGTTAGTTTATTATCTAACGAATCTCTTGTGAAAAAGAACTGAGTTCAATTGCTTTGTTCTATGTTTTATAGTTTTATAAATAAATTTTGATACGCTATATTAATTTTTTATGAAATAGTATATACGGCAATTTTTTTAATTACATGATTGCAGGATAAGATCTAGCGTTTTTGCTTGTTACGTGCTTGAATTCCCAAGACATCAGGTTTTTAAAATGTATCTTACTATGTTTATATTTAAATTTCCGTGAATAAACAATTTATTACCATATTTATGAAAAGCTCTGAAACTTAATGATGCATTCTAAAGCATCAGCTTTTCTTATTTTACGAAATAAAGTCAATGAAAATATAAGTGATACCAATGGCCTTTAGAAATTAAATTAATATTTCAAGCTGAAGCCTTGCCATTCAAATTGTTTACGAATCAAACTTGTATTTTTATGACATCCGTAGATTTTTTTTCCTACAAATAAAAATTTTTCTACAAAATAAATCTTAATTATTTTCCGTTAGTTTATTCTTTCCAACATGTCTTTTAAAAAATAAGAGAGAGTCCAAATATACAGCGTTAACATAGGTTTTAAAAAATAAGAGAGAGGCCAAATAAACAGCGTTAACATAGCTTTTTAAAAACAAGAGAGAGTTCCAAATATCCAAATATACAGCTTTAAAAAATAAGAGAGAGTTCTAATATACAGTGTTAACATAGCTTTTAAAAAATAAGAGATAGTCCAAATATACAGCGTTCTGTTTATTAAAAGGGTCACAGTGGCCTGGTGGCAATCTCGTCTGCGGAAGCTAAGAGGGTCACTAGCTCAAAATTCCCCTATAGGTCTGGTATGGTGCGCGATAAATCTTTCTTCGTGGGTCAACCCTTCTTTCGCTGTTGTGGCGTGGAAGTTTAAAGAAGGGTTTGACAGCTTAAGTCGTCCTGGCTGAGATAAAAATTTGCGAGTGGGGCGCCCGCGGGAGGAGTCCGGGTATTGCTTCCAAACTTATGTTAATCTAATTAAACTTATTACTAATAATTTAAAGGAGTCTCAATAGAAAAATGATTCCCATATTATTATTATGAGTTCACATATGCGAAAATAGGTATTTAGATGTCCTATTTATTTAATCTAGCCATTTTAGATTGGGATACCACAGATTCAAGATCAGATTCCAGCACCGATTCGTAGTGCAAGTGGACCTGGTAGATGTTAAATCTGTTTGGATGCACCAAAAGTCCTCACTTTCGTATTATATAAAGTTTGGTGGGTAAGATAATGGGCTATGGTACTGTGGGTTAACGGAGTGCTTGAACTTAGGGTTCTTAACCATCGGATCTTGCAATTGTTAGGGAAAAATTGGCATTGCAAGTACAGTTTCATAGCAAAATTGGAAGTACTATATTAATGGAATTGAATTCACAAAGTTTACTGTTGCATAATAAGTTTTATAAAAAAATAAAAAGAAAAGAAAAGAAATAAAAAAGAGCAAAGAGAGTGTGTTATTACAAAAATGGAACTTTAAGTTTACATGAGGGTAATCAGAATACCCAGAAGAATGATCAACAGCTAACCTTCCCAAGGTTTACTGTCCACCACACTGACATGACTCCTGGGCGAAACCGAATGACCGATGAATTACCCTTATGACTAAGATGATGATGGCTCAGATGTCGTTTCCGTCACCTGGTAGCTGTTTAGAATTAAGAGTTCTGTCCCTGAGTTGTTGTAATTTCAAAACTGGAGGTGGATATAGGAAATCGAATAGGTGTGTAAGAAAATTGAAAGGGATACCTAATATCTTACAAATACAGACGAAAAATGCATTGATTTTAAATAAAGAGTTGTAAGATTTCTATATAAATTCTTAAATTGAAAAAAGAAATTATAACAAGAATAATAGAAGTTCTTTTCGCATTTTAATTCATTTCTACTTTCAAGACTTTTGTTTTCAGATTAATTAACAGAAATTTTAAAAAATCATTTCATATAAAGTATCATCACATTGGAAGGCAACTGATTTACATCCTTCTTCTAATTTATTATTACATAATCCAATGGATCACTGTGGTTTGATGATTAAAGTTTATGCTGCAGGATCTTGGCTTCGAATCCTTAAGATTCCGCCTTTATTGTGAATTTAATGTCCGTTAAGCCTACCGTCAAGGGTTATGTATAATGTGACCATAAGTCCCGTTTTTAGGGAGCATGTCCCGTTGTCCCCAAGCACAGGCTCGGGATACCGAAATGTCCCGTTTTCAGGGAGCATGTCCCGTTGTCCCCAAGCACAGCCTCGGGACGCCGAAATGTCCCGTTTTCAGAAAGAGAGTAACCCACGCTAAAAAATTTCAAACAAAAAGGCCGCAAAATTCACAAAAGTCCGACGGTGATGTTTAGTAGCGCGGCGATGACGAGGAATGCGCTACACATATGCAAGTTCTGCTTTCTCGCACTTAGTTCTAACTGTATTACACCGCATGAAGTGACAGAATGAAGCACTGGGGATAGATATTTCAACCAAAAATCGTTGGATGGAAATTTTCAAATATTTTCACACCAGTAATCTGATTCATACGAACTTTCGTATAATTCTATATCTGTCCTGCAAAAAGCACCGGTAGAAAAGGCCTTTTCTCTTATGAATAAGTTATGGACTAGCGAAAAATAAAACATTTGCAAGTCGCAATTTATAAATGAATGTTGATTACCAAAGTAAGTTTTAGGAAATCCTGCCAAAAATTTCATAGTTTTTTTAAAATCAACACCAAATATACCGAAGCAAAAATGTGTTCTTCAGAAAAATTCGAGATTACATAAATTAATTATTTTCACTTGTTTATTTCTGATCTTTTCATTGATAAATAAAAGTTGAAGAAATATGCGTTTTCTTGAATACGTATACAAATACCTAAAAATTAGTAAATGTCCCGTTTTGAGGGAAAAAATAAATGGTCACTTTAGTTACGTATTAATATTACACGTATGTTATTGAAATATACTGGTTAAAAAATTAATGCAAGCTGAATAATCTCCACATCAAATTACTTATAATAGATTGGTGAAACTTCCTGATCAATTGGAATTTTGAACAAATATTTATTATATTTTAAGCATTTTAAAAATGATTATAGTGCCAATAATTTCTTGATTTCCGCGTAAGTGTTTTAAATAAGTGTAAAAAAATTATCTTTAATAAAATTAAAACATTGTTTTCCTATAAATACTAAATAATGTCAAAAATAAAATAGTATACATTTTATTTGTTTATTGTTGCGCACTCTAATTGATACAAAATTTCAATAAACTCTATAATTTAGAATAATCTACAATATTCACCCTTTATATGCAATGATGTGTCTGACTTGATGATTAACCTTGATATTTAAATTTAGGCTTTTGATATTCAGATATATGATTAAGTCAAAGTAGCAATTAATTTAAATTCAAAAAAGCACTTAAACAGGGATAAGTATCTCAAGTGTCCTTTACAAAGGTGACCATGTGTACCAGATAAGTTGGGACATTCTCAAATTTTGACTGTTTGTACCGAACGGAAAAGTAGATAACTCATATAGAAAAAGATAAATTATATTTAATTTTTAAAAAGTAAAGAACAAGTGAATTCAATTTTCTATTTTTTGCTATACACATAAAGCAATCAGACTTCCCGAATTAGCCGAAATAGTCCCGATTTACTACTCTTTATCTATCCTAGAAAACTAGTCCCACATTGGAAAGGTACCCCATATTTGGATTAAATTACCTGAATTATTCCATTTTATAATAATTAGTAAATAGTTCATATTAAATATTTATTATTACACATTAAATAGATGTAATATTCTTCAAAAAAAAATGAAGAATCGCCCCTTCCAAATTTTATTTTTCACAGAATAGGCTCTTCTTATTATGGCTAATATAGATTAATCAACCTGGAGCAAAAATTGTAAAATTATTAAAATTAGTAAAAATATTAAGAGAAAAATATTAATATTAAGAAGAGTAAAAATATTAATAATATCAAAATATTTTATGTTTTGATATTATTAATATTTTTACTCTTCTTAAACTCTTTTCTTTTATTTTTATAATTAACTATTCCAATCTGTTGTATTTATCTGATACAATTCATTTATTAACCCAATTTTGTCCAAGACCCCTTTCTTCAAGCCAGCATCTCAGATTCAGTGCTTTGGGTCTAGAGCGTCCCGGCCTGAAAAGGAGTTGGACCCCAATTCGTTAACCCTAACCCTGTTACTAAGATGTACTTTTTCTCAAAATACGTTATAGATTCATGTTTGAAATTTTTTTATACAAGTAAAGTACATCTTTCTCATTATATTAAAATGATATTTTTTTTTAAATTCAAAACAACAACAATTTTTTTGTGTTAAAACAAAAAATGTGAAATTGGCCACTTCGATGTACTTTTTCTAAAAATCTGTTATAGGTACATGTTTGAAATTTTTTATAGAAGTAAAGCACACATTTCTCATTTTACTGGAATAAGCTTTTGGTTAATTTTTATTTTTTATAAATTTACAAAATATTTAATTAGACATAGTGAAATTTTACCTTATTTTGACACAAAAAAAATTGTAAAAAATAAAGTTTTTAGTTTTTAAATAAAAGATCATTTCAGTATAATCAGAAAAGTGTACTTTACTTGTATAAAAAGTTTCAAACATGTATCTATAACAGATTTTGAGGAAAGGTACATCCAAATGGCCAATTTCACATTTTTTGTTTTGACACAAAAAATTTGCAAAAAATAAATTTTTGATTTTTAAAAAAATCATTTGAGTATAATGAGAAAGATGTGCTTTACTTGTATAAAAATTTCAAACTTGAATCTTTGACATATTTTGAGAGCAGGTACATCGAAGTAACAGGGTTAGGTTTAATGGACTTAGGATTCCAACTCCCCTAAGTACAGAAAATCTGTTTACCTTATGATTTTATGTGGATTGAAATAATAAATATCCCGAATAGGATGCTCCATCTAATTGGGAGGGCAAATAATTTCTTAGGTCAAGGAGGATACTAACATGTTAAAAAGTCCCAGGATTTTTTTAATATTTGTAATTAAATCAAAGTAGCGATTAACTTAGACATCGAAAATCACTTGGTCACACTTACCCGTTATATCCCGACGGGACTTCAAATTCCCACTTTAATCACGCTTATATTTTTGTAATATGACCTTTTTTCTTGACGGAATTCCCAAAAACACGATGAATGTAGTTAGTTCCAACAGCAAGCAGTAGACAGCAGCTGAAATTAAAAAATAATTATGATTAATTTAATTAATTAAGATATTTTAATTAATTAAAAAAGTTTTTTTTTCTCTTTCCTCAGATTATTCTGCTCCAAAACTTATCCGATGGTTGAGAAATAAAATTAAAAATTTGCAGGTAAATTAATTTGAGATGCAAAAGGATTAAATATTTAAGGTGTATTTTACATTCTTGTATGAATGGAAATAACAATAAATATCCCAAATACTATGTGTCCTCTAATTAAGATGAAATAAAATCTTAGGTCACTCACACACACACGCACACACATACAAAATTATTATGAATTAAAAATAATATTCAAAATAAATTTGTGTGTGTGTGTGTATTATACTTATAGGATTTTCAAACACTATAAAAATGTCCAATCTTTTGCATTTGATTCGCCATTATTTTGGATACGAAAAATAAATATGCTATTCAGCAATTCGATAAAAAATTGAATCAAGTCGATATTAGATACGATTTCTCCTAAAAGATTATTTAAGAGCAATTTAGATATTAACTTTTTGCATAGACAGCTTGCCTAACTTTTATTTAAAAAGTGAGGCAA
>BGPR01012588.1:0-44391 GCA_013235015.1 Araneus ventricosus | reverse complement strand
GCTATGATAAAATGTGATCGGTGTTCAGAGAGACAGTTTTCTAGTAGAGTGTATCTGCCATTAATCAGGTTTAGAATTTTCAGAAAGTTTAAATGAAAATAAAGACCTATTAACTTTCCATGGAGTGGAAGAGTGAGTGGGTTACTTGGGATGACGCATATATGGTTCAAAGGTTGAATTCCATGAGGATGGCCTTGCATTCTGCTGGAAGGAATGGTGGGATAAATGTTTTCTTGCGTTCTGTAGGGTTTTACACCTGTTTACACTGATGGATCCAAATCCACTAACCAAACCTCATTTGCTGTTATTTTTCCAAATAACACTTACTGTTTTAAACTTCATCCATCATGTTCAATTTTTACAGCAGAAATCACCGCAGTAGTGACTGCTTTGAAAGAGATTTTGAATAGATCTCCCGGATCTTACGTGGTATACGTCGATTCTTTGAGCGTTTTACAGTCATTGAAATCAATGCAACCTCATAGTCACCCGTTGATTTTTACTATTTTAGATATTCATGACAAACTTTGTGCTCGAGGTTTTACCATTTTATTTTGTTGGATACCAACACATGTTGGTATAGATGGTAACGAACAGGCTGACATGGCTGCTAAAATGGCCTCCACTCTTCTTAACACAACGGTACCTGTAAATGATCTTAAAAAGTTTATCAAGAACCATTGCCATTCAAACTGGCAGAGTCAGTGGAATAATGAAATGCAGAACAAACTCCATGGAATTAAGCCTACTGTACAGGACTGGAAATCCTTTCATAACAGGAAACGGGATACTATTTTAACACGCCTGCGTATTGGTCATACGCGATTTACACATCGACATTTGCTACTCGGAGAAGTGCCTCCTACGTGCCCGAACTGTGATTGCACCACATCAGTTTCCCATATTCTGATAGAATACCCATTGTTCCATTCGCAACATCAGCATTTCTTTCAGACGACTTCAGTTACCCTATCTGCACTGGTTGGTTTTACTCCGCACAATCAACTTTTTTCATTTTTAAAATCCATTGGATTTTATACTCTGATTTAGACTAGGTTTTGTTCTTTTACCATAATCATTGTCTTTCTACCATTTGTAGTAATTTATGAGCATTTTTCACTGATCTTTCCGACATCGTTTGTTTCAAATATGATTTTAGAATTTTGCATTGACGTGAATATGACATTTGTCTGGCGCAGTATAGTCAAAAAATGGCTCTTGCGCCAATAAACCAAAAACCAAACCAAACCATAAGTAATAAAGTGCTTTTACTTACTGCAAGAATAAAGTACCTTTTTCTTGTCATGGTTAGTTTAAATACGTATATATTTTGTACTTCCAAATATAAAAACCCTTTTAAGAGTGACCAATTTCCCCTGGACAAAAAGTGGCCGCTGTAGAGAGGTTTCATTGCATTCATTTTCATTACAGTGTTTGAAAAATTCAAGCATTCAAATGAAGTGATGGGACAATCTCTAATTATTCAATAGCGCCAGCTAAATAACCAGTAGTTACTATAGTACAGTAAAACAGTACATTTTAGCATGCAAACGGTCGAGCAGTTTTAACACGTTGTTACTAATGGACGTACACTCTAAAGTTGGACATTCACGGAACCACTGTTCCATACCATTTGGATCGCTTCGTTCCAAACTCGTTTGTCAATGCGAATGTACGATGAGAATTGGACTGTTGTGGTGGAAAAGTTTGGAAATCCAACATCCTTCTTTATACATCTGGAGCGATGGGTCATAAAACTAAAGCTGGGCATTCACGAGAAAGAAAGGCTAAGCCATTTGTCCCAACAACTGGTTTATATTCCACTCATTGTAGTCGAAAAATTAGGCAAATCATTTACGTATGTTCCAAAGTTTGTTTTGACACAAAGTTCAAAGACGCAGAATTCCTCCCACCCAACTCCTCCTCCCTCATATGGGGGAATTCGAGTTTCATTTCTAGCCTTGACGCGAGGTCCCAATGTAGGCAGATCCTTGTTTTCCTGCTACCCTCGCATTGAGGTCCCAAATTGGAATCGGCGGATGGAGTTTTGGATTTTGAGTTCTTTGGGATTCCACCACTTCCAATCCATTTGCTCCAAATTTCATAGGGATGGGATCCCAGGAAATGAGTTCTCCGATCAATTCGCCAAGCTGGCAATCACTAATGGAGAATTAATGAATCACCCACTTCCATACTCATATCTGAAATTGCAGTTAAAAAGAATTTTATTGGAGAGTTGGAATGATTGTTACACCCAATACCAATCTGCATCAGGGACCCGGGTCAGGGCTTACGTGCCTCGCGTGGATGAAAAAATGTTAGTTTTTAATAAATATACCTTATACTTTCTTGCGGGACATGGATCTGTCCCGTGCTATCTCAGCAGATTTAAAATACTATCTTCCCCTTATTGTGAATGCGGGGCCATTGGTGACCCCGATCATTATGTATTTGAATTTCGCTATACAAATGAGTTTCACCTTGGGAGACCCACAGAGAATGCTAAGCCACTGTGGCCCAAACACATTTTGTCTTGTAAAATTAATCGTGACAAGCTGATCTCTTGTTTTAAGATTAGCGAAGCTATCTGTGATCATCTGTGTTCAATGTAAACTCTTTTAAACTTTTAGCTTTAAATTTTAACTCTAGTTGATTTTCTGTTTAGTTTCTTTTTAACTATGTCATTTTAATCACTTTTGCTCATTTTAGATTTCTAAACCTTGTATCTTTATGGTGTGTTGCTTGTGTTTATGTGCTTGGATTTAAATCGACTTTTTTTTAAACTATTGTTTGGTTTTTTTTTTTTTATCTACTACTGTTTCTGCACACTGGCATTTTGTGTATCTTCTCTTGGCCGTTTTCGGCTGATTGAGTTGTGGCAACATTGATTTTGCTTTTTATAAAAAAATTTTGAATTTATTTCGATGTATCTTTGTCCACCAGTGTTTCGGTGTAGTATGTAATTTTCTTTGAACATAATAAAAAAAACCTCCCACTCCGGGCCATGTAAAGCCTTAAGCAAACTTTGGCAGGCTGGTTCGAAGTGGGTAGTGAATGAGCGAATAAAGGGTTTCCCTTCTCATGTTTCAAAAATCGCCAAATGGAACAGCAGTGAATGCCCCACTTAAAATGCGATTGTGCTGGGGTGGGGGCGAGACAGCCTCTCGCAAAAGCGAAAACCACAAAATGTAGACCCGTGGGTGAGGGAGGGGGTCCCGTTTCGAAAGCCAGAAGAGTGGTAGGCATAGTAGCCCTAGGAAATTGCAATTACTGCTTTCATGGAGCCTCCGTGAATGACCCACCTAAATGAATGGGCTGAAAGTTGGACTGGTGTGGAGTGTTACCACGCCATTTGGCTAGTAGTCGTCTCGCAGTGCATGTCCAGCTTAAAATTCAAATGCGCCACCTGGTGGCTATGCCTTCTCTATGGTTTTTGAAAATATGTCCCGAAAGGTTGTAATGAGATTTCTATCTCTTTGAAAAGCATATTACGTAAAACTTTGGCAGAATTTCACTTCAAAGAAATTCTATAATCACGCAGTGGCCTTTAAATAACATCTAATCGAATATTAATATGACTTTTAATGCAACAACTTTTAGTTGATTAAAATCAGAATCAACATTTACGGCTAACGCCATTTATTACTTGAAGTGCAACTAAAAATATAAAAGCACAAAGTTACTATTACAACTTTAAAAATATTTACATGATCATTTGAGCAACAGTAGCGTGAATCAGCCAGTGAGCGAAAGCAAAGAGAGGATCCAATTACAAATGCTTGCAACCGCTTTTATACAATCTTCTGGCGATCACGTGCAACAGATCTGCATATTCATTTGCATACAATGTGGCAGCTACGACTCGGAATCATAAATATCGGAATCTCATGCTAATTAAATGATCGCATCTAAAAATAATTTAATCTTGCACAATACTAATACAGCACGAGATCATGAACTTTAATTTATTATTTATAATACTGATATGTTTATAGATTAAGAGAAATGTGTTTAATGAATAATAAAAACAATTTCTCGGGAATGGACAGAAGCGAACTACGCTTTTGTTTATGTAGGCGTTTATCGCGTACATTTGAAAACTTTAGGTCAGGAAAAACCGAGAAAAGGTAAATACAATATATTATGATTAATTTATCTTTTTCCTAACAGGTTGATTTTGCAGAAAAAAATTCAATTACTAATTCAAACTAAATAAACTTGTTACAGTTTAAACCCGAAACTAGGTCGGTAGTTTTCCCTGTACCTTACTAAACCTCTCTGAGAGCAGGCTTTCAAAAGAATCACAAATTTGTCAAAAGGTGTGAAAGTTGTGATGTCGGTTTTGGTTGAATATCTTTTCATTCTTTAAAAGGAGAATTTTTTTTCTAGTAATAGAATAATAAAATAACGTTGGGATTGAGATTAATTTAAGAAAAGAAATTCATTTAGCTTAGTGGGTGACATTAATTAATTTCATTAATTAATTAATAACCATGTCAAGACAATTCGTTAAGGTTTGAGATAAAAAAAAATTGGAAAATCTAGGTTTTTGTTTTACTGAAAAATTTGGCGAGAATATACACTAACCTTAAAAATTGATGAATTTGGTAGAAATTATACTTCCCATGGCCTTAGAAAGAGTTAAATTAAAATGTTTAGGGCAAATCTCATGCAGAACAATTTTAAAAGTGAGAAAATTTGCTATAAATAAAGCACAATATTTCAATATATACAGTTAGTTGTTCAAGGGGGAAAAAAAAAAGGTTTTAAAGAATCATTTACTAAAACAACAATTGGCATACATTTGATTTATTTTTATTTTCCAACTATCATTACACCTTTCAATTTTCACATCATAAAACAAAAATACATAAAAATAGTCTTAAAAGATGCATTAAACCATAATAAATGCTATTTATAGTGTTTACCTTTTTGACGGGACTACTTTATGCTTTTCTTATACTGTTAAGTAAAATACGCATTTTTTTATCAATTAAATATAATTAATTTTTTAATTAAAATGTGCATTTATGTATCAAATAAATATTTTTTAAATGTTTGTAAATGTTTCATTATATTAATAAAAATATTAAGCATAAAATAGTATTTTTTAATAAATATATGAGAGAGAAAAAGTATACAAAAAATACTTTTTATAATGTAACCGTTAAAATTAATCGCGTATACTATCAGGGGTGGCAAAAGCTGGCTTGCAAAATCCTATTTTGAAAAGATACCGATTTACAAAATCGCAAGGCATTATTAATTGGAGAACAAGTATATTTCTTTAATTAAAAGGTTATTTTGGGCAAAATTCGCTCAATTCCTAAGTATGGTTTTGATGTATTACTTTTTCGGAATTATATTCCTATCTTCTTAAAAATAGATATAAATATTCCGACAGCCACTGTTTGAAGAAATATACAGTGCGAGGTAAACAATAACTTCAGTGTCTTTTAAGTTTCTTGGTTTAATAATACTTTTCTTTTCAATACAGAGTCTCTTAGCTCTGGTCAGCATCTCATCTTTAACATTTTGTGCTATTAGTGCCCCGACTTGTTCCATCGAGCAATTCAAAGAACCGTTGCCATGTAAAGAGACCATTATAAGCCTCCTTCAGTATCTCCCTGTCTTCTTTCAAAAGAGCGGCCTCTCCAACCCACAGTTCAACCAAATTTGTCTCTATACATCAAGGTAAAGAGAAGGTCAAAAAAGCGATGATTAGAAAGAAGTCTCGTACTGCCGTCAGAATCTAGATTTCCCAAAACTGCTTTGATAGTTTCTGCATCTTTAAAATGGGCAAATCGAGAAAAAAAGGAATTTCATACCGACATTCGCCATATACAAAGCGTTTCAATTGCTAGGACTGACTGCGCATGAAATATTTCTGAAACAAACCTGAAGTGAAAATGTTGTTACTCAAACTATCCAGCACATGGTCATACTGGCTTTCAAGTAGAAAGCTCCAAATGAGATCTGTGATGTCCAAGAACAGATCCAGAAAGCACATCAAACAGCTGGAAGAGTGCTTCTTAAAAACTTGCATCTGCTGTTCGTGAGTCATTTAGGAATAACAAGTAACATAAGACGTCAGACCTAGATTTTTCATTTTTGTCACCCAGCAGGTATAATCTTGTATCTCTTCCTAAAGCATCACATAACGTTTTTAAAAAAGCATTGTCTCGCTCTTCAACAGTTAACTTTTGAAAATAATACTCAGTTCGGCCATTCTCCTGTTATACACGGAACATTTGCAGACTTTTGAAGTACGTAAAAATAGTAAAATAAGATGTGTATTCATTTTGTTTTGCAATTGAATTCAAAAGCAGAACTGGTTCTCAAATTTCAGGTAGAAAACAAAACAATAATTACAGCTTAAATACTTTAAAAAATATTTAATATGCTCGTTATGCACGGGACTCAGAAAAAAAAATTAATTTCCACCTTGACTTCAATATGTCATAAACTCTGTGAATTTATAACTTGTTTATTGCCATTATATTTTTTTTCCTAACAGCTAAATAGTACATCTATCAAATAATGCTACCTGTTATGCAAGGGACATGTCTGAATTTTACTCCATCTCAGCAGTAGGGATTCAAAAATTATGATGGTAATTATATTTCTAATGAAATAAAAACTACTATAGGTTAACAGGTAAGGTATTTAGGTAAAATTTTGAAGAAAAAGGTTATCTATTTTAATTAATTATAAATATTTTTTGTTTTTAATGAGGCCATTACATAATTCATAATATTTACTATATACATAATATGGACTATTTTTAACAGGAAAGTAACAACACTAATTCATAGTTTTGAGTACATAGGTGGTTAATTTGATGACCTGAATATCAAATTTTATAAAACAATAAAGATGGAGGATAATTGAACATTATAGTGAAAGAGACATGCATTAGGAAAGTTTTGGATTGTATGTATGACTACTTTTCAGTAATAAGTTCTCATATAAACACCAAAACAATACAATTTCAAGAGTTCCAAAATGATAAAAATTTTCCTGAATCAAGAGTCTTACAGTTGGATTTTGCCATGAATTATAGTTGCTCATACCAGGATGAAGTTTTGACACGAAAAAGCATAACCCTATTTACAGCTGCAGTATTTGTACATGGAAAATGCAATACTTATGTAATATGTTTTGACACTTCTGAGAGGGAAAAAAATAATGCAAGAGCTTTCATTGAAAAAAAAATTATGAAGAAATTCAGCCAAATGCAAGGGGAAACAATTTTTTTGAAGAGATAATACAGACAGATGGCTCTTCATCCGATTTTAAAAATAGATACATGAACTTGCTGCTACAAGACCTTAGCATTAAATTCAAAAAAGCTCTCCACTGGAAATATTTTGCAATGGCCCATGGAAAAGGTGTGATGGATGGAATTTTTGGCAAGGCAAAATGCTTGCTACGAAATGCTGTCATATCAAAAAAATCAACCGCCCCAATTGTACAGTCAGCAGAAGATTTTGCAAATGTTTTTAAAAAAGCTATGCCATCTACAACAGTTATGTTAATTTTAGATAAAGATATAAATAGAGATAACAGTGTGGTTTTAAAGCAAAAGCAATAATGGGCATTTCAAAAATGCAAGGAATTAAATGTTCACTTTCTTCTGGTTTAGAATTTTTTAAAAATGCTATAACACCAATAAAACAAAATGTTGATACCATGCGTTAACACCATAAATATTTCTACAGAAAATTGTGTTGTGGTGAAGTACAATGAAAGTTTATATGCTGGAGAAGTTACACAAGTTTTAGGTAATGATATTGAAGTTTCTGCCATGGAATAGTCTGGAAAATTTCGGAAATGGTCTAAATGAGAAAATAGTGTTCTACAACATGAGTGAAACCATTAAAGTAATTCAGCCAGCAGCAGTTATAAATGCCCATGAGTTTTTGACTTTCCAGAATTTAAAAAAAAAATCTATATTATGCACGGGACATGAAAACAAGTGTTAATATTTCATTTAATATTAAACTAGTAGAAAATTTCTTTACAGTATAAATTGGTACTAAGAACAACAAAGTAAATTTATAACAGTTTCTGTTTTGCCATAAAAATAAAAGTGAAAAATAAAAAAAGATCATGTTTTGTGTTATGCATGGGACATCCAATTTTTGTTTAAATAAATCGTTCTTTTTGAAAAATTTTATTGTGATTTTTTTTCTCTCATTACTGAATAAGAACATTATGTTTATATTTTTTAAAAAGAAATTGAAATGCAACAATATTTTTACAATTAAGGAAAAACATGTAAATATGTTGATTGTAATGAGAAAACTTAAAAATTATAATGCTGACTTGCAAGAATTGATTCCATATTAAAAAATTTAGTTAAAACAAGTATGTTATGTCATTTCCTAAGGTTTAACTTATATACTTTAATACTGCATAAATAAAAAAGATATACAAGTAAAAAAGAATTGGGATTCAGAACCTTTACAGTGGAGAATGGTCTAGTTGCTGCCTTACTGCTTTTGAATGCCGAGTATTTAAAGCAGAGCTGATAAGTGGAGGACACATTAACAAATACTCTAGGAAGGATATCATTTAGTTTATATCCTTCTACCTTCAGAACGGAAGCCCAATAATACTCCAAATGAACCATATTCTCTGGCAAAGGATATACTTCATCAATAAAAAAAGCCTTATACTCTTCAGGGAGTTCCACTCAAAGCACTGGAATGTAATCTTCCAAGCAATATAAACAAGCTGATCTGCAGCGTTCACAACATCCAATGATTCAAGACATACAAGTTCTTCTGCAGTTTTCTGGTAATCTACCGCACCTATACATGTCCAACAGAGTTGTTCTAAAATATGCATAACAAGATATACATGCGAAGGGCTTAAAATGTATTCATGAAACAACTTCCATCTTAGTATTTCTTCATCAACAGGTCTAACTAAATACATCATCCTTTCCTTTAGCGATTCCGGTAACACAAGTTTAGAAACTTTCTCTTTTACCCTGTCTATAAGTCTCTGCCATACAACTCTAGAAATACAGGACGTACCTGGATCGAACTTTCCGACTCTCTGCAGCGTAGCAAAAATAAGAGTCACTCCACAAATTAACAGCCTCTCTTCTGAGAGCCATTTCATTGAGAGACAACTTCAGAAACTAAATTTAGTTGCTTCTCCATTATAATGAAGAGCAAAATAAACAGTGCAATTTTTGAGAGATTGGCACTTGAAAGTGAACAGTTGTGTGGTAACTTCTGTGTGCTTTATTCACAAATCAATGTCACCAATATAATATAGCGTAATTCTCGAAAGAGAGCACTGCAGCTAAATCAAGTTTTATCTTTTGTGTTTATGAGCAGAGAAGACTTTACATGTACAGGAAAACAAATACTATTATCGAACTATTTTCCAATGAAACATCACATCTATATATTTTAAATAACAGGCAAAATCAAAGAACGAATTCTCCAGTTCCAACTACTGGGCCAATTTCGGCAAATTTCATTTGATATGGAAGTTCATGACAACTAGAAATTTGAAACAGAAAATTTTTGGAAGCTATGGAAATTAAAAATACTGAACAGATTTTTCTCCAAATGCTGCTCACAAATATTATGAAACAAAGAAGGATTTAATGAAGGTTTCATAACAATTAAAGAGTTATTTCTTTATTAATTAAAAGCTATGCTTTTTTTGAGCATGCTAAATGCATTGCACAAGAAAATAACATGGTGACCTCCAAGATTTGTTTAGTACATTGAATATAAAATAGGGATGTAACGAATAGTGATTTTGCTGAATAACCGATTATTCGGCCAAATTTCAGGCCGAATACTAATTTTTTTTTTTAAAAATATTTCCCTTTTGATTGTAAATGAAATATTTTTTGAATTTCAAATAAAAAATAATTTAAGATTAAATAAAATTGAGTTTGTATTATTTGTATATTTTTTAAAAAATGTTAATATCTATATATTTGTAATATTTTAAATACTTTAATTCCAATAATAAGAAACTTCTTCATTTTGGGATTGCTTCAAAGAAATAAGAATCATCATTACAGAACATGACAATGTCAAACACAGAAGAAAGTTTAGTGGATCAATTAAAATTACTAGAAGTAAATTCCCATTTTGATAAAGAACTTCTAATAGGTAGGATGGAGTTTCCATTTAATAGGCGTAAAAAAATCCGAAAAAATTTCCAAGGTTTTCAAAATTAGTAAGAAAATATCTTTCAGCACCTGCAAGCAATATATGACTTTCTGAAGCTCGTAATATACATGAAACCATATGGAATATTATTAAATACGCTTATGTACTATGCAACTTAAAATTGTATAAACGATACAATTTTTAAAAATAAATGTACCTGAACGTATTTCTGCAATATTCTTTATTAAATATATTTACAACATTTTTTTAAAAACATTGTATCTTAAATTTATTCTACCGAATATCTGTTCAGCATTCGGCCAGACAAAATATTCAGGAAAGGACCAAATAGGCTAAATACTTAGTATTTGCTACATCTCCAATTGATATTATACATGCACGAAAACAAACAAAAAAGAAGCACTCCTGAAAATGCTGAGAAATCGACCGTCGAGTGAATTAACCGTTAATGTGAGTGTCTAAACAACAATAACTTTAGAGTCTTTTAAGTTTCTTGGATGAATCATACTTTTCCCCATGAATGGAGTCTCTTAGTTTTGGTCTTAGTGTCTCATCTTCTGAACATTTTGTGCTAGGAGTACTCGTACTTGTTCCATCGAGCAATTCAAAGAACCTTTTCCATTTATCCTCACTACAGATCCTTGCGAAGAACCATTTCCATTGACCATCTCTACGATCCCTTGTGTGGAATCCCATATAAGCCTCCTTCAGTATCTCCCTGTCTTTTTCAGAAAGCATGGCCTCTCCAACGCACAGTTCAACCAAATGCCATTTGTCTCTACTCATCAAAACAAACAGAAGGTTAAAAAAACGATTATTAGACAGAAGCCTCATCCTGTAGCCAGAATCCAGATTTCCCAAAACTACTTTGATAGTTTCTGCATCTTCAACATCGACAAAGTCAGAAAAAAATGGAAAAATTTCATACCGACATTCGTGATCTACAAAATATTTTCTAAAACTGCTAGGACTGTGAATGAAAAATTTCTGGAACAAGTCTGGAAAAAAATAACATGAAATGAAAATATTGTTCTCCAATTTATCCAGCACATAGTCATACTGGCTTTCAGGTAGAAAGTTCCAGATTTGAACTGTGATGTCCAAGCAGAGGTCTTGCCATGGCCAATCCAGAAAGAATATCAGACAGCCAGAAGGGTGCTTCTTAAAAACTTGCATGCGCTGTTCGCGAGTCATTAAGGATAACAAGTAACAAAAGACGTCAGATCTAGGTTTTTCCTGTACGTCAGACAGATGGTATAATCTTGTAGCTCTTTCTAAAACAGCACATAATGCTCCATATAAAGCATTGTTTCTTTCTTCATTGGTTAGCTTTTGAAAAAAATACTCAGTTGCTGCCTTACTGCCTTCGCATGCTGAGTATTTAAAGTAGGATTGATAAGTGGAGGACACATCAACAAATTCTCTAGGAAGGATATCATTCAGTTTAAATTCTTCTCCCTTCAGAACAGATGCCCAATAATACTCCAAATGAACCATACTTTCTGGCAAAGGATATGCTTCATCATTAAAACGACGCTTATACTTTTCAGGGAGTTCCACCCAAAGCACTGGAATGTAATCTTCCAAGCAATACAAGCAAGCTAATCTGTACCGTTTTTCAATATCTAATATTTCAAGACGTACGAGTTCTTCTGATGTTTTTCGGTAATCTACCGCACCTGTACATGTCCAGCATAGTTGTTCCAAAGTACGAATATCGAAGTCTTCATCTGAAATATCATTTAAAATGTATTCATGAAACAACTTCCATCTTACTATTTCTCTACCAACAGGTCTAACTAAATGCATCATCCTTTCCTTTAGCGATTCCGGTAACACAAGTTCCGAAACTTTCTCTTTTACCCAGTCTAAAATTTTCTCCCAAACAACTCTAGAGATAATGGAAGAACCCTGATCGAACTTTCTGACTCTCTGCATCGCAGCTAAAATAAGAGATTCACTCCACAAATTAACAGCCACTCTTCTGAGAGCCATTTCGTTGAGAGACAATTTCAGAACTAAATTAAGTTGCTTCTCCATTATAATGAACAGCAAAATAAACAGTGCAATATTTGAGACAGAATAGTTATGCGGCAGCTTTCATGTGCTTTATTCGCAAAACAACGTTGCCAGTGTAATATAGCATGATTCTTGACACGAAGCACCGCAGCTAAATCAAATTTTATCTTTTGTGTTTATGAGCACAGAGAACTTTACCTGTAAAGGGAAACAAATACTATTATCTAACTATTTTCCAATGAAACATCACATATATATATTTTTAAAAACAGGCAAAATCAAAGAACGAATTCTCCAGCCCCAACTACTGGACCGATTTCGGCAATTTTCACTTGATATGGAAGTTCATGACCCCTAGATACTGGAAACAGAAAATCTTTGAAAGCTATGGGAATTAAAAATACTGAATAGATTTTTCTCCAAATGCTTCTCACAAATATTATGAAGCATAAAGAATGTTTTAGTGAAGGTTTCATAACAATTAATTAAAGAGTTATTTCTTTATTAATGAAAAGCTATGCTTTTATTGTGTATGCTGATTGCATTGCGCAAGAAAATAACATGGTGACTCCCCCAAGAATTGTTTAGTAAATTGAATATAAAATAACTAAAACATGGGAAAGAGAAATATTCAAATAACAGTTCATTTTTATCTTATTGAAAAATATGTCATTAACTTAATAACTGTTTTTAGTCCAGTGAACAAAGGTTCAAAATGGGGGTGAAAAAATATTAAATCATATAGTTTTGAAAATTGGTACAAGTGTTCATGAGGGGCTTATGATGAACATACTATAAGTCCCTGGTCCTGGGGGTGAGCTCGCGGCGCCATCTTAAATTTCATCCCCCCCCTTGATTAGTTTTTCCTTAATATCTCGAAAACTATTCAGTTTTCACAACTACAATTGATTTAACAAATTAAAGAGCATAAAATTCCTCACAAATACATTATTATTAAATATGAAGTGTAGAGCATCTGGGTCAAGGAAGAGACGTTAGTTGACTCAATTTTCCTTTATTTCATTGTAAAAAATCGTGTAATTACTTTGGAGTAGTTAAAGGAATAGTATTATGCAAGGATCCATGACCGAATTAAAGAGGTAACGAGCGAAGCTACACGTTACAATTCATGTTTTAAAACATTAATTAAAATTGAACAAAATGTTGCATCGGAATAAGATCGGTGTCATTGAAAAGCTAATTTTTTTTTATCTTTAAGATTATGTAAAAATGATTTTTTTGCGATAATAGGATCCAAAGTTATTCTGGAAGAACGTTAAATTTAAAGTAATTTTTAAATCATTTAAATTCTAATTAAAATTTCGAAAAATCCTTTTTTAGTGAGCACTTACTCTCTAAGAAGCAACCTGCTTGCCAGATTTCAAGTCCCAGTGGTTTGGGAGATTTCGTGATGAGTGAGTCATGGTACTTGCCTTTTATATATAAAGATATGAAAATACAATTTTACCCGTTTTAATATGCTTCACATGTGTAGATTGTAATACCAAAAAAAAAATTTTTTTCTCTGAAAAAAGCATCCATTAAGACTATTTTTATAGAAGATTCCTCACCTCTGTGACACCCTTTTCAATTTCATTGTCAAGGAAGTGAGATGCATTGTTTTCAGCCAGCAATTTTGAGACTAGACTGATATTATGCATGCATTAAGCACAAATTTTAAACTCAAAGTGAATGACTAAAATTTCAGCTATATCTTAATCCTGATATTTAATTTTGATTACATTAATTAAGATAATTAATAATTTCATTTTCTAATTCTCTGTATGAGCTGGTTAAATGTTTACAATTTATTTTAGTGTCGTAATTATTAATTTTCTTGTGTTTTATATCACCTCTGTGAATAAGGTTATATATATATGTTTTTATTTACGAGTCAAATAATTTAAATTTAATTGGGCCGTTACTTATGGTAACTTCTAGTAAGAAGTTTCATACAAAAATGAAAAAAAAGGAAATTTAAGGCTTTGAAATCTGAAAATATTTTGGTTCAAATGGAACATTTTCTGGAGAATTGCCCATATTTAACTGTTCATAAAGACTCTTTCAGCTCTCATCAGCAGCAACACCATTCAACAATGATACTAATCTTTCAGAAGCAACAGAACTTCCCACTAAAGAAAAAATATTTTTCGGCTATAAATGACAAATCCGGCATGCAAATTTTTTCTTCTCCCCAAAGAAATTTTCAAGCAAATGGAGCTGTGTGCTACACTTCCGCTGCATTTATTGTAATATTTCCGTATTAGTGATTTCAACATATTGTGACGCAATGACAGACAGAAACAACAACGAACAATCGACATCAAGAACGAGAAAGAATAGGCTGGTACAGTTCAATGTTCAGAATATGGTGTTCCTTATTTAAATCTTTAATGATCTGGCTTTAAACTCTTTTTAAATCTTCTTCCAGAATTCTGTTAAATGTGTTCCATCAACAGTTTCTCATCTGTAATTTTATTCGTGATGCGTTTTATGTCCATATTTATGTTAAAGGTGATATGAAAATAAATATTTGTGAAACATATCGAGTTATTTGTCAAATCAGGTTTAACCCTCTGAGCGTCCAATTATTTTGAACTTTTAGCTATCAGGTTAGAAAACATAGCTTTTAAAGGAAATGAATTGACCTTTTTTGTATTTAAATATATCTTTGAAATCTTAAGAACACTTTATCTATGGTTGTTTAAGAAAATATACATATAAATACGACCTATCTGCTTTTGAACTGAACGTGGAAAACGGAAAAAGACGTTTGCACCGCTCAGAGGGTTAATATGAAGAAATTAGGTAATACAAACATAAATAATAGTATTTTATGTTGTTTGATTCAATAAGTAAAATGCTAAAACAATAACTATGTCTCAATTTTTATACACTTCCTTGGTCCCATTTTTCCTATTTAGTTAAATAAATTTTTGCACTAAAATTTTAAACAAAATGTCCCACTCTTTTGTGATCACTAAAACTGATCGGGTTACTATTTCAATCACTATTTTAGACCATTGCAGACTATCTTCCGATAGCTGATTTTGCCGCCAGTTATTTTACCCAAGTATTGGATTTATAAAAATAACCCCAAAAAACGGTTAACCAAAACAAAACAAAAAACTGGTTTTTGTTTAAAACCGGTGGGTTTTCCCCTTCCTTATAGACAGGTGCTTCTAAAAAGTGATTATCACTGCAGGTTCAAAATATATTGAGTAAACAGGAATTCTGCTGGGACCAAAGAAAAAATCATTATAGACAATCTTGTTATATACAGGTTTCAAATATATTAAGAGAAAAGAGAGGAAAGAATGAACAAAAAAATTCATACACTCGAATACAACATTAAAAATAAGATCAAAATTAATCATACCTTTCACAATGCGAAGAGAAAAAGTGAACTTTGACCTCTAATGGGCTTGGACACTCAAGAGTTCATTTGTTCCTTGCAGACTCTGACGAAGCTGCTGATATTGGCTGCAACAATCAGCAAATGGCACTTTCAGCAGAAAGTCTTCAGGAAAAATATATACTATTGCCTATTCCTCAGCAACTATTAACAAAATGATAAAGAATTTATTTTTTCCCAATTTAAAAAATAAATAAATAAAACTGAAGAAAAGTTACCTCCAAAAATGCTGAAAGATCAAACCAAACACAAATTATATCTTTTTCAAAATAAAAAAAATTTTTTGAATAAAGTACTTTTGGTAAATCTGGAGTCTACAGTGCGGCCTGCTTCTCACCAATTTTTCTTGGCACAATTTCATTTGCCATCGCCAAATACTGTTTTGGATGTGCAGTATGCTTTTTATTGCTCTCTTGCGCATGCGTCACCTGGAAAGGAGAGATTGAGCACACAATACCTGTGGCATTTCAAGCATGTACCGGGGAAATTTTTTTTAACTTAAAAAAACATCAGCTGCTTCACTTTCAGCATAGCAGAATATTCGTAGCTTCACTCATTCATTGAGGAACGAAACACAAAGAATAACATACACAGTACTGAACCAATATTCAATCCAAAGAATTCCAACCTAAGTTCCACATCTTAGAGTTGAACAAAACAGACCAATCGAAATGAGGCACAATATAGTGATGCTGAAAACACCGATGAAAAGATCAATTTCAGTGCATGTACGCATGACACTCGTTAAAAATATCATTGCACAACCAAAACAAATGTTCTCTCATCACTGCTTTTGGCGGCAAAGATTTGGCGATCTTAAGAGAAACGAAGTAGGTGGGCACCGTAGACTCCACATTAACCATACTTTTTTCAATAAATGATTCTGAAAATTAAGGGCTTGTTTAACACTTTGTGGACAGGTGACTTTTTAGAACACTCGGATCAAATTGGCACTTTATGAATTATCACGTTTTTTCACACTCAACTCTTATTTAATAATATACAACTTTATTTTTCATGGTATAGTAAAATTAGAGATTGAATGGATGATACAAACATTTGTGTTCGAGTTTGAGTCGCTACATTCTTCATGAACTGGACTGTTCTCCACGTCATTCTCAGAATCAGTTTCTTGGTTGCTGCACTCGGTCACTTCTCCATTGAGATTTAATGCATCGGGTTTGTCCTCAGATGGAATATTCTTGCTTAATTCTTCCAAAACAGCTAAATATTGCCCCTGTAGGGATAATTTCCCGCCATTTCCTGATAACGAGGTTGGGTTATAGAGAATTTCATGCACTTCCAAACACGCTCAGAATGAACTGCCTGTTTATTTTCCAATGAAAACTATCAGAGCTGATAGGAGGAATGTTAATACGAGGTTAGAGGGGTTGCAAGCTCTCCACCTTCCGATGGTTTTTATTCAGCTTATGGTACATACCCATTGGCATACTTTATATGTGTACCTGTCTGCAATGGGTTATACATGTTTTGTACAAATGAAACCCATTTAGAGCAACCAATTTCCTTTGGAACAGAGAATGACTGCTATAGAAAGGTTTCACTGTACAAGATATAGACACATTTAGTTAATAAAAGAAATTGGAATTGATTTTTTTTTTTTTACAATTCCTTGTTATTACATCATATGAACCAAAATAAATTTGAAATCAAGACTATATTTTAACATTTTGTTAATAAGAAATTCAAGGGATCAAAGAAAAATTCAAATTACTGTCGAATTTGAATTAAAAATGTCAGAATTAACCAAATTCCATTGTTTGCAACAATAGAAGAAAACAAAGAAATAAATAGCCCTCTGGTTCTAGTGGTAAACTACACTTTCAGTTATTTATATGCGTTACTTATTACACATATTTAAACAGAAATTTAGGTTCAAATTTTCAAATGATGAAGAACTTAACAATATTATAAAATAACCAACATATAGAATTCCATTCATACTTGTAACAACTTCATTTTGATTTCAAGTTCTCTAAAAATTTAGATGACCTATTTTTATTTCAAACAATGCTTAAATTTACTGAGCGCCATAAGGTTTTCTCTGCCATGGATTAGAGTGAAGGATATCTTACGGATTAGTCATGCAAATACACTAAAATTGAAAACAATTTAAGTAGTTTAATTTGAAGCACATATAATTACATTGTTATAAATTTACAAAGGCCATTTTATTTCTTTACAAATACTTTCTGAAAATCTGGAAAAAATGTTGAATTCTATAATTTTCAGTAAATATTTGACTCTGTAATTGGTTTTTTATAGAAATAAATTGCAAACTATTCCTTATTTAGACTAAAATTTATCATCAATAAATTTTATTTAAATAGCAATAGCTTTAAGAAAATGAGCTATTTACATTTCAATAACAAATAATTATTTAATGAAATTCCTCATTATTAAAACTGTTTAACCCTTTGGGGACAGGTACGGCGTATAGAGTGTGCCAATGGGTATTTATCATAAGCTATAGAAAAACTATTGAAGGTGGACAGCTCGCCACCCGTCTAACCTCGTATTAACATTTCTCCTACTTCCTCTGATAGTTTCCACTGAAAATGAATCAGTCAGTTTGGTCTGATAGCACTTAAAAGTGCATGAAACACTCTCCATAACCCAACCCGGCTATCACGAAAAGGCGGGAAATTATCCCTACAAAGCAATATTCGACTGTTTTTGAAGAAATAAGCAAGAAAATACCAGCTGAGGATGAATCTGATGCATTATATCTCGATGAAGAAGTGACTGAGTACAATGACCAAAAACTGATTCTGAGACTGATGTGGAGAACAATCCAGGGTTGGTATCTGCAAGTTGGAACACACTGATTTCATCGCCAATATGGTTACCTGGGGAATCGAGCGGATTAGTTCCGTTGGCAACCTATCGACTAGATTGCTTATGTCATGGCAAGCGTTTCGCGTGATTTGAGTTGTTTACATACTACACGGATTTTTAAATAACTTAAAATATTTATTAAATATTTAATTAAATAATAAAATGTATTTTAATTAGTATGAATTCAATTAGTAAACAAATTACAAATAGAACTTGGGTTTATTTAGTGATTATATATTTTTCCAATCATATAATTGAGAGATTTTTTCTTTGCCTTATAATAAAAATCGTTTACATGGAATTTTTGAAGTTGTACTTGTTTTGAACGCTACTAAGGGCAAAAGCTCTGCTGTTCCATTAGAGTAATTAAAAGAAGCTGATTCTGTACATTCACTAAGCTAGCGAAGCTACAAGGATCCCACTTTGCTGAAAGCAAAGCCACTGATGTTTTTCAAGTTAAAAAAATTTGCCCGGTGCCCACTTCAGATGCCGCAGGAATCACGAGCGCAATTTTTCCTGCTTCATCAGAATAATTTAAAGTAACAGATTCCGTACATTCAATGAGCTCGGAAAGCTAGTAGTTCTGTTGAAATTCAACATTTAAAACAGGTGCAACGACAAACCACAAACGCAATTGGTTCGAAAAAAGATAAAATGATTAACTTTTAACAGTGACCGATGCACGTTTGTTTACCATAGCATCCATCTTGCTTTGGCGACTTGGCGCGATGGCACCGTTTTAATAAGAGTATGTTCCAACTTGTAGATTTCAACCCAATCCAGTTCATGAAGATATAGAGACTCAAACACAAATGTTTGTATCAACTGTCCATTCAATGTCTAATCTTATTATACCATAAAAATAAAGTTGTGTATTATTAAATAAGCATAGAGTTGGAAGAAATGAGATGGCACATAAAGTGTGCCAACCTGATCTCGGTGTTCTAAAAAATTACCTGTCCACAAAGGGTCAAGAAGTCCAGTTTTATGAATATATTTGTTTACATGAATGCTTGACTTTGTCACTGAAATTGCAGTGATATTGGCATACCTATTTATAATCTAGGTAAGAATTAAGAAAATGGTGCCTACATTTTGTCTATTTTTATTACATGCTCCAGTTTTGGCCACCTTAAGAGAAAATTTGAAATGGAAATTTCACAGTGGGTGACTGTTTAAAGCATATTAAATCATACTTACACTATCCTTTAGCAATTTTTATGCAATTTTTATTGGCTTTCTGCTAGTTATAAAATTTTTCTGAAGAAAATTTTAGATTGTGAGTTATGAATTTTTAAATAAATTAACCCCATTTGCACCAGTTATGGCACCTTGCTCCAGTTATGGCCACCTCTACGCACCAGTTTTGGCCACACTAATATTATACTTTTAATGAATTTCAAGTAAAAATAAATCATTGTTATGCAATATATATTTTAGTACATTTTTTTCTGTTATCTTAAATGTGATTTTTTTGAGGAATTTATAAAGATATGTAATAAAGTTTACCTAAGCTGATGTTCGCTGCAGATTTCAGTTTTTTAAAAAAGAAACAGGAATGCAGAAAACAATTTAATTTGGTTGATAAAATACAAACTATAATTTAATTGGTTTATAAAATACAAACTATACATACTCGCATTTTTTTTTTGATAAAATATGAAACAAAAAATGGGGAGAGGAATAAACTTGCATTGCAAAAGCATAGATTTTTTTTTTAAATCTTACAAATCAAGAATTTACATTATTATACTCACTAACAATATCCACAAATACATATTTTTAAAATTTTTAATTGCAACCAGGGTTGTCGATTTTTTTTATTTTTTTCAAAAAAATCAATTTATTTGATTTAAATCAAGATTTTTTTTATTTTAATGATTTTTTTAAAAACTATATATATATATATATATTTAACATTTGTATATTAGACAATGAGCGTTACAGTCATAGACTTATATATATATATAACAACATACCAGTCATTAAGGTGTACTTTCTTTAAAAAAAAAAAAAAAATTCAAAAAATGTAATTCAAAAATGTAACAACTATTTAAAAAATATTTGTGAACTAAAATATAACAATAATATACTTTTAAAATATAAGACAATTTTATTAAGGAAAATAGGAACAATATAATAAAAATTGTAATTTCTTGTCTATAGATATATTATTGTATGTTAGAATATTATGGAATTTTACCCTCAGCTGTTCATTTGTTTCATTACAAACACAAGTTTTGAAGCTTTCTCTACTCCTAATCTGTTTGACCCAAAACATTAAATAAAAAAAAATTTTAGATAAAATTTTAAATTTGGGCTTCAAGGTGCATTGAGTCACCATCAGGACTACCTGTGCACCAAATTTCATGACTGTAAGTGTGATAGATTCGTCTGGACATTGCGCACAAGTTCGCAAACATTGCCTTTTATAAGTATAGATCATAGTTTAAAATGCACTATGTAGATGTTTGTATATCTTTTGGAGCATTTATATGCATTACTTAATTATCTTACATTGGAACATTATTGCAATATAAAATTTGTTGTCCCCATTCACTATTTAGTTTTCTCCAATATTAAAATGAAACTCACTGCATTTTACTATGTTCTTTCTTTGTGAACATGATCCTTTAACAATATTTATTTTATTTTATGAAAAAAAGGAGTCTCTCATACTTCGCATTTTATTGTGTTGCTCATTAGAGATTTATTTAACCCTTTGCTCGAAGTGTGCCAGTTAATGGCACACCTAATATCACTCGCTTCTCAACCGTTCAATTCAACTATAAATGGAAAATAATAGGTTTAGGATAGGGCTAATAGTACTCCTTTTAGAATGTATATGGCAGTCTTATGAAATTTTGTTTCAGAATAGGAATTATTAGAGATAAAGTTTGGGAAAATTCCTTGACTCGGAGATAAGAAATTTTTTAGTTCTGGACGTTTAAAAATTTTAGCAAAATAACTCGAAAATTTTGCTCCAATATTCTTGAAGTTTTAATTTATAATTTTCTGTAAGATTCAACAATAATTTTCAAGTGTATCAAGGTGGCTGTATCTAAGGGGGTTCTCATGAGGAGGTGACCCTTTTGCCCCCCTCCTGGAATGAAGCAAGTTTTTTAAAAAACATTTTTTTGTAGATTCTATGTATAGACAATAAACTAAACCCATTCATGATGTTTTCTCATCATATTTAAAAAAAATTATTGCCTTGCGCCGCAAAGGGTTAAAATCTAATTTGCTTGCGTTCTCAAAAATAAAGATATGGAAAGTACTCTAGTTACATCAATTCGATGAAATTTTTTTTATGTTCTATATATTCTTTCTTTAAATATACATTTAAAAATATTTTAAAATCACTATTTAAAGATACAAGAACAATTTTATTTCATTAAAGCAGATTAACTTGATATTTAAAATAAAGTGATTTAAATCAGTGATTTTTTTTAAAAAAATCAGTTGATTTAAATCGTGATTTAAATCACTGCAACCCTGATTGCAACATCAATCAAATTCATCAAAATCATTTTTAAAATTAGAGCAATCTATGCATGTAAAAGAATATTCCTCATAACTCAAGTCTGGTTCCTCAAGTTGAAATTTTCTAACATAAATGTGAGGTAAACATTCAAAATGGAGATGTTTTTGACATTCCATTTTGAATGGCCTTAACTGCATTACCAACTTTAGATGGCAACAAATTTTTTTTTAAGGAAATGCTACCTACCTTCTTACTTTTAATTGGAGCCATTACTATGTAAAATGAAAACAAACCAAACTAAATCGGTTACTTTTATTTTAGAAACAAAACTAAATCAGTTACTTTTATTTTGGAACCAAAGCTATATCAGTTACTTTTCATTTTAGAAACGAAACTAAATCAGTTGCTTTTATTTTAGAAATAAAATTAAGTTAGTTGGTTTTATTTTAGAAACAAAACTAAATTAATTGATTCTGTTTCATCCAAATATTCTTACATTTATGTAATATCTAAAAACACAATAATGAAGTTATGTGGTCAAAACTGGAACATGTAGTGTTCCACTTTTGGCCACCTACATGGCCAAAACTGGTACATATAGTAAATTTAATGTACCAGTTTTGGCTACCATCCATTTAATCTAAAAAATAATTACTTTTGATATGAAATCAGAATAAAAAGAAAGCTTGCCTCATAAACCTTAAGGGTAATCAGTTTTATATTAATCATTTAATTCTGAGAGCTTTATGATGAAAAACTGCAAATACTTGTTCCTTAACAAAAACCTTAACAGTTGTGAGTATACAATACATGATCATGTATATAATTTTTTAACAAGTCACATGTTTGAGAAAAATGAACCAATCAGATTTAAAATATTAAAATAAGGATTGCTTAAATTGTTGGAATGCTTATTATTGGCTAATTTGAAATTACTGGTTAATTATTGGAAAAAAAGATCCAATGTGGCCAAAACTGGAGTATCTACCCTATTTATCATTTTAAAAATTAATACACAAATATTCAAAGTAGAAAAATACAATTTCAAAATTAATCCTTGGCATTTTTTCTATCACAATTTTAAATTATAAACGAACTCCATATTAATTTTTGTAAAGAGTTTAATAATGATTTGAGTAATCCTCATACATACCAATGAAGAGTCCTTCTTTGTGACAGTAATGTGCAGAATATATTTCACGTACTAGGACAATATTTTGAAGTTTCCAAAAGCAAGTGATTGCTTCTTCACATTACGACAAATAAATCAGTAATACGAAACTATTTAAACATTATTAGCAAAAATTTAACTATTGTAAAAGAAGAAAACAAAATCAGTCCCTTCTTATAAATCGAAACTATTTTAACATTGACAAGCGACGCGATTGGTCTAACGGTCTGTTTTCATTTTACATTCGATGACGATGAATAAAAGTTTATTGAATATTTGAAAGTCTGTAGAAGGGGTCTTTTTCTGGTACCCCCGGTTGGGTTGGGAGACGTCACTTTTCCCGTTGCTAACGTGCTGAAAAAGCGAAGTCTCCCAACCCAACCGTGGGTACCAGAATAGACCCGTTAATTTTAAATGTTGTTTCAAACATCAACAATTTATATTGAATGCAATAAAAAAACGTACTTAAGCTTACATTTTTTCTAAATCAAAATTTTTTAAAAATAAAAACTACTGAAGACTGTAGAAAATTCAATGCCGCTTAGACGTTTCCATCATCATCAACGCTATATTCTGATTCTGAAATGACAAAACTGTCAAGATAAATTTATTATTGAACTCTACTTTTTAATTAGTAAAGGTTATATTTTCTTTTTTAAAATATTATGAATAACTTACTGATGGTCAAAGGACGTAATCATGCTTATTTATAATCTACGAAATATTTTCACGAGGAAGTCCATAACAAAGTTTTTAAATTATGATCCTAAAAACTTTAAAAGAGAGACTGAGAAATTGGATTATTTCCATTTTGGCCCTATACTTCATGCGGTTCTTCTTAACAGATTTTTTAAAAAAGGCTAATGATTGAAGATTGAAGTAGTAGTACTAAATATGCAGCCGGCTGTGGTATTGATTTGATACGTAGCGACATCTATTGACGACAACGAAAGATAAACATACTTGAGAAACATGCGTTAAGCGATTGTTTGTTTACAGTTGTATTTTCAAATTGCCGATTAAGCAGTATATTGTCTATGAACAAATATTTCTTCAATTCGGGAGCTGTTGAAAGATTTATTTAAGCGTAAGAGGCGATATTTAAAATGCTTCTAATTTCTTGTTTATCTATCTAAATGAAAGTAATATTTTTGTATATTGGACTTGAAATTATTGTGATTCTTATTTCGATTAATTAAGAATTTTTTTAAAAAACAGACTAAAAATTGTTTATATATCTGATATTTAAATACATTTGGCCTTTGTATACATAAATCCTTTCATTCACTCAAGAACTTTACATTTAATCAAAAATACGATAAAAACGAGTTCTAACTTTTAAAAAAAATTTGAATGTGTTAAATGTGAACTGTACTGTTTGTTTTCAAGATATGGATGATAGATTGTATTCAAAGTCTTATACTATTTATATACTTTAGTCCTATATACTATTTATTAAAATTACTTAATTTTTTATTGAATTTATGACTTTTAAAATTTAGTGTATTCGTTATTAGTTTATTTATTAAAATTACTTAATATTAATTTATTATGAATTTATTATTTATTAAAATTGTTGAGTATTAAAAATCAGTCGTTACCACCAATTTTTGTTTAAAAATGGTCATTTTTTTCTTGTTGTTTTATTTTTAGACCAAGTTTTTTGTAATTGTCAAGCCCAGCTATATTATCTTATGAGGTGATAAATTTTTAGCAGAAAGCAGGAGTCCAGATTGGAATAAAAAGTAACTTGAATGTTCATGCACATTTATCCTATTACGTTAAAGTAGAATTTATAACGAATAAGGCAAAGGATCATTACTTACCTGTATTTCTGATTATTGAATAATGAGACATATTAATAAGGTGACCAACTTTTTTACAATGAAAAGGAGGACTCAAGTAAATTGAAAAAAAATATATTGTAAATAAAAAAAACCATTTTGTTCATTATAACAATAGTACTTAGAATATACTATAATATGATAAATACATTGTTAAAACATTTGTAACATTTAAAATTGTAATTATGCTTGGATGCTTATTAATTATTATTTAAATGAGTACTTTTCCATAGAATGATTATTTTGTGTCAATGTATTGGAAATATCTGAGCAAGAAATATTCTTCATATTGAATTTTACAGCAAGAGCTGCAACTAGAGTATCAATATTCAATTTCTCACATGTCCAAAAATCATTAGCAAGTTAAAATTCCCTTTTAACTGCTGCATTAATTCCACTGTCGAGCAACGAAAATTGAACAAGAATAAATAAATTTTCACATGGAATATGTTTATTTTTAAAATGGCTGAATATTTCCACCATCTTGTATCAATTTCATCATGTTTATTTTCCTATTGCATTAATTTTTCTGAATTTAAATATATGCAGTCAAACTTGGATAATTCGAAGTTGAAGGGACCAGAGAAAAAGTTCGAAATATGCAAAAATTCGAATTACATATATTCTCCCAAACAGAAGAGATAAATAAAAAAAATAAATCCACTATCAAAGATTTAACACATAAACTGTATTTAAGATTACTGCTACATTTTTTTTCATTAAATCGAAAATTTTTTACTCGCTTAATTATTCATCACTTTTAAAAAAAGGCAGATATTTTTAATTGCTTCTGTGAATGCAATCTGAAATTTCAGACAGCCTTTGGATGGCCAATCAATATTAAATGCAGTAGGGAGGGGAGAGGGTAACGTTAGAGGGTGGAAAGGAAAATCCTCGGAAATCAACGCATAGTGACATTCCAACCCTCGCTTTTCTTTTCCTTAGAAAGATCGTTAAAATAAATAATGCACATTAGCTGAGAAAAGTCTTAAGGAATAACTTTTACCGTAATATTTTAAGGGCAATCGTACGAAAAGTTCAAAATATCCAAAAATTCGAATTACATATATTCTCCCAAACAGAAGAGATAAATAAAAAAGATTAACTCCACTATCAAAGATTTAACACATAAACTTTATCTAAGAATACTGCTACATTTTTTTTTTTCATTAAATCGAAAATTTTTTACTAGCTTAATTATTCATCACTTTTAAAAAAAGGCAGATATTTTTAATTGCTTCTGTGAATGCAATCTGAAATTTCAGACAGGCATTGAATGGCCAATCAATATTAAATGCAGTAGGGAGGGGAGAGGGTAACATTAGAGGGTGGACAGAAAAATCCTCGGAAATCAATGCATAGTGACATTCCAACCCTCGCTTTTCTTTTCCTTAGAAAGATCGTTAAAATAAATAATGCACCTTAGCTGAGAAGAGTCTTAAGGAACAACTTTTACCGTAATATCTTAAGGGCAATCATACAAAAAATTCGAATTATCCACGATTTTTTAACATTATTTTAATCAAGAATTCTAGGGACCTAGCAAAAATTTCGAATTATCCAGAATTTCAAATTAAACAAGTTCTAATTATCTGGAATTGACTGTATTCAGTCTTCTAATTTCAAATATCAAAAAGGAGGACATTTAGGAGTATGCTTTTCGAGGGATGACAGAAATTAGAAAAAGGAAAAACTGTTAAACCTGTTAACTAAAAACTGTTTTTCCCCTGCAATTAAAAATGATCAAAAATTAATAAAATCAATAGTAACTGTTTTGACTGCTGATTTGAATTTATAAAAGCAATTTGAATGCAAAATTGCTTATTAAAAATGTGCTTATTTTTGAACACGATATGGCAGAAAAAAGAAACTGTTAAGTGATTAATAAGTAGAAGAAAACTACACTGTTTATTTTGTTTTTATGAAGTGCTTTCAAGGTGTGAAAAAAAGACATTGATATTGAGAAAAAGGAATGAAATTTTTCTGTTGTAATCATTATAATCTTTTTTCTCTCTTATTTTGTATTAAATGAAAAAAATATTTTAATCAATGTATAAAAGTTTATTGAATGTAAAATTTACAATTTTAAGCATAGAATAAAAATATTTTTATGAAGTTAACTAATAAAAAATATTCAAACACAAATTAGCCCCATGGAGTGTCAATATCAAATTGAGTAATTTATTTTGTATAAATAATGAGAATTCAATCATAATGCAATAAGCTTCTTTCAGTGATGTTTATATAATTTCATTATTATGCGAATATTCTTAAAACTTCTTCCTAATTATGTGGAATTCTTAAAATAATTAAATGTGCTTATGCTTGAATTTAACCAAAAGTGTCTTAAAAAACTTTGTTTTGCAATTAAATTAAGAGAGAGTCACTGTTGATATGTGCTTGTTTTGGTCAATTTTCTTAGTTTTCAACTTTCATTTATGATTGCTTGATGATCTGCTTATCTATTTACTACTAGCTGCCTTCGCCGGCCACCTTGATCGCCAGAAATAAAATTTCAATTTGATTCTCTTATGCAGAATTTTATATTCAGGGTTCTCTTAAAAAAGTAGTTTTAACCCTTCGACTACTAATGGGATACATATGTCCCACTTATAACGGGGATGAGATTTTTCCACTTTTTGGTTTATTTCCACTTTTTTTATTTTCTTGAAATGAAAAATTTCCGCTTTTTCTTTTTCCCCAAAAAAAATCCGTTTCCCCCCATCTTTTTCTTACATTGATCTTGGAATCCGTGTTCTTAAAAAAAATTAAGAGATATCCGTGCCTCCTTTTGCAAGAAATGCTAAGAAAGAAGACCCTTTGATTGAAAACTCTTTTTTTCCCAAAATAATCAGCATTTTAAAGTGAAAAATTTGTTGAAAACCAAGTAGAATGCAACTAATTGCTTACTGTCATAAATTTTAAAAAATTCATTTACCTTCAAAATCTTCATTTTTTACTATTATTCTAGCTACAAATTAGTTGACTAAATAACAGTTGTAAGTATGATTAGTATTTTATTGTTAATTTGGTATTCTTTTTTTGTCATATGTAATTTTTAAGTGTCCTTTATATTTTTGATTTGCTGGTTTTAGCCCTGCATGTAATTAAACAATTACCCACTCACAAACATATATATATTTGTATATAATAATTTATCGTGCTTAAATGCTTCAGTTACTTAAAACGTATTTCACACGTAAAATTTTCAGATTTCTATTTTCAGCTTTTTTGGGTTTTTTTCAATCTCATCCCTGTTATAGAGAAAAAATATAAATCTAAGTGTTAAACTTCAAGTTGCTATAGACATTTAACCCACGTTCTTTTCATAGCCTTGCACTCTTGTTCTGTTCCCTGTCTACATTAACGTAAAAAAATGCAGTTGATTTTGACATTACATTGGCTCGGCACATTTTATGTCCAGCAACATGCTACTTGGCTTAAAACACGCTCATAAAAAGAATTAAAACATAGCAATGATAATCTTTCAGTTTACTGGATTATTTCATCATAGTTACTATCTTGAGGACTTCTCACAGAAAAATTTATCAAATAAAAGAAGAAAGTAAAATCCATTACATATTTTCTTAGCTTTCAACTATGGAAGAAAAACATGGAATTAAATATTTGTTTAAACAATGAAAACGGTTTGAAATGCATTGCCAAAAAATATTTCTTTCAATTTATTTAAATTAGAGGAAAAAATTGTACGACAACTTAATTGATATCATTGAGAAGATAATTTTTTTAAATTTTCAGATGGTGTAAAAATAATATTTTGGAAAATTATTAAGGAAAAACACCAAAAATTTGCTTAATTTTTAATTAAGTAAATTTCTAATTAAAATTTTTAGAAAATGACTCCAAGGTGCACATTCCCACCTTCCAAAGTTTTTTTGTGCCAAATTTCATTGCTTTAGCTCTAGCGGTCTGTAAAGCGCCAACAAACACACACATTCTTCTTTATTTTTAGTAGAGATTAGTCAATATTGGGAATAATACCTTATTTTCTTCCTCAAATTATTCATTAATTATGATTATAAAAGTTTAGTATAAATTTAAGTTAATAATATTTTGTAATTCTTATAGTGCTAGTTCATTCAAGGCATGGAAAAAACAAACCATTGAGACACAGAGAAAAGGGGAAGGGATTTATAATAATGATTATACACTTTTAGTTTTTATATTGAATAAAGAATGATGTGTGTGAATAAATTAATTAATTGCATAAAACTTTAATAATAGAATATTAAAAGTTTTATAAAATAGATATCCTGAAGTTAATTAGAAAAATATTATTCAAATAGAAATTATCCTCAAAAGACTTCTATATCAAATGGATGGATAAAATCTGTCTTTAAAATTTTGATTTTCGGTAATAATTTCTCTTAATATTTTTGAGAGAAACTTTCTTTTTTGCTTGTTCAGATGTCTCCTTTATTTAAATATCTTAGACAAGAAATGTCACTTACTGTTAGCATGCATGATTATTTTGCGATGGCGATTCCAGGATTTTGATCTTGTTGAAGGGGGAGGTGTGTGTGGCTGAGGTCATGAAAATTTTGTATCATTGTGATTTCATGGCTTGTGTAAGTGACACTTTAACTTTACCCACCTGAGAAAAAAAATCACAAAGGTCACTACAATACTTTCGTTAATTTAATAAAAACACATTGAAATAATTAGCCAAAAAATGTTTTGTGTCGCGTTAACGCTACAAGAACGAGTGGAATGACTACAAAAGTGGGAAAAGTTTCGGTCCTGCCAGGCCAGAAAGGAATGTTGCCATGTTTCATTTTTTTAAAAAAAGAGATTAAGAACAAACAGGTGTAATGATTTGAAAAAAATCATGAATTTTGGCTTTGGCCCCCCCCCCCCCAGATTCTGCTACTGTTATTTTGCATTTGGTGTATCTAGAGTATTTTAACAAATTTCCCGGAATCCGAACAAATGTCGGTCCCAATGTGTTCAGATTCTCGAAGTTCCACTTTATATAAAATTTTCACTGTCGACCTATCAGCTTCCAATTAACCAAGTTCCACTCTGCTTTTTAAGTTAATTGTGGCATCTCAATTTTATTGTACTTAATTGCTTAAATAATTAATTTTAGTTTGAACAGAGTCATTAATTCTAGAACTTTCTTTTTCAGATCTGTTATTCAAACTGCCTGCTCCACTATGTCTGTGTTTGTGACGGTTGGTTCAACTTCCTTCGATGATCTCATACAAACAGTTTCTTCACCAGAAGTCCTCCAACTTCTGGCTAGTGAGGGATTCAAGAAAGTATTTCTGCAAATAGGGAAGGGAAACATAATTCCAGAAAAAAATGATGTGATCGAAGTCGAGTGGTTTCGATACAAGGACAGCATATCTCAGGATATCCGAGATTCTTCATTTGTGATTGGACATGCTGGTGCAGGTACAATTTTAGAATCGTTGATTGAACACAAACCCCTTGTTGCAGTTCTGAATGAAAAGTTGATGGACAATCACCAGACTGAGCTTGCTGAACAGATGGCTGAAGAAGGATATTTAGCTTATTGTTCTTGTTCAAATCTGTTGGACACTTTAAAGGAATGTTTGCATTCTAAGTCTTTTACACAGTTTATATCAGAGCCTAATAAGTTCCCTGCATTTTTAGAGGATTTCATGGGTTTCAGGAGATAATGTGCTTAAAAAATTGATTGTTGGATTTTTATAAGTGGTATTTAATTAAAATGGCAATTAATTTGTTAGATTTATCTCCTGCATCTGGCAAGATCTATGAAATTCATGATTGTTGAGTTTTTCTTTTTCCTGTGTATATTATTTTATGTTACTGAAGAGTAATTAAATTAAATAGTAAATAAATCTATTGGAAAGATTAAAGGAATGTTTGCATTCTAAGTCTTTTACACCATTTATATCAGAACCTAATTATGTTTCCTACATTTTTAGAAGATTTCATGGGTTTCAGCTCATAATGTGTTTAAAAAAATTGATAGTTGGATTTTTTGTAATTAATTGGCTAGATTTATCTCTTGCACCTGGCAACATCAACGGAATTCATAATTGTTGAGTTTTCCCTTTTTCTTGTGTGTATTATTTTATGCTACTGAAGAGTTAATGAAATTTATTTTATTCAACTTATAATGTGTGATTTCTTGTTCATGACATGCATAGATTGCTTTATTTTTTGTTTCTTTTGGAATCAAAGTAGGTTGAAACTTCAGAGCCCATTATAGATTTTAATTGCACATATATCTTCCAGATACATATAGAAACAATCATAAATATGAATTGATAAATTAAATTTTAACATTTTTTTAAAAATTAAAATCTCATAATGGATAGGTACAGGTTAAATATTGTTCATCCATAATTCTGTTATTTCTCCCACCATATTTTCTGTAATAATTCTATTATTTGCATTGCTGGCAACTCTGAAAAGCACATAGTGAATTCTTTATCTACAAATATACATCCTAAATTTGGTTCTTTAATAAAAAAAACCACAAAATTTATCAATAATTACTTAGCAAGTTTGGTTTAGCTATAATAAAAGATACAATTAAAAATATACCAATTTATTAACTGGAGATTAATTTAACTCGTTTATTATTGAAAACCTTTGTAATTGTGTTTTTACTAAAATCAAACTGCAAATAGAAGCTTTAATTACAGTCGCAATTATTGTTTATCATAAACTGAAATTATACATAACTGTTGGTGTTGGAGCATTTTGTACTACATGATATTATAATGTTTTTCTGAACATAGCTTTCTACTAATGTAAAAATTATGAACTTGCCTTAATCTAAGAGATGCGTTTCGGAATTTAAGTCATTTTGAAATCATTCCTTAATGCAAAATTTTTGAAAAATTTATAAATTAATGGAAACCTTAATGTTACAACTACTTTCTTTTTTTTTAAATGTGAGTGCATTTTTAAAAGTTTTTCTTTTTCAGATAGGAAAGGTGCCGTTATAGTGGTATAGTTGGTTGTAAATTATTGAAAATCTCCATTTTTGAGAGCACTTACCTGCGAAGCTATTAAAGCTAGAAGAAAAATAAAAGCATTTATTTGTGGGGAATTTTACGCTCTTTAATTTGTTAAATCAATTGTAATTCGAAAACTGAATATTTTTCAAGATATTCAAGAAAAACTAAAAAAGGAAACCAGAAAACGCTTATCGGCTGCCGATCTGTAGCTATTGCGTATGGAATTATCTCGCTGTAGCAAATTTAGAATGCCGTACGCCGCGTTACCTATCTTATTTTTTTATTTACTCTCTTATTTAAAAAAAAACGGAGTTGTGACATTATTAGGTTTCTTTTTTATTAATTTTTGAAATGTGTCCCACAATTTGCGGACACCATGCTTAATTCTTCCCTTCATTTAAATCATTTTCCCAATTGGAACTATACGTCTGTCTCTAACGGTTTAGAAATTAACTATTGGACCACGATAAGTGTTTACACCCTGTATAAATCATTTTTCCATTTGAAACTATATGCCCATCTCTAACTGTTTAGAAGTTATCTATTGGGCCATGATAGGAGTGGACACCCTGTATACCACTACCCTAGTAGCACAAAGATATTGAACAACATTCACAACATTATTAACATTACCTGGGTAATATAATAGCCCAGATCTCTCGGTAACACTCTGACGTCACCAACAATAAAACTCGCACCATAGTACTGCGAGATGTTAAACAGCAATATTTCGTTGTTAGAAAACCTAAATTTCAGTAATTTCAAATTTAAAAGAGTAATTGTTGTTCTAATTTCAAATTTAAAAGCTCTAAAATAGTGAAATAAAATTTGCTAGCCATTGATATAAAATTTATCTCTATCTCGCTATGATCAATAGTTCCTTAGAAATTTTAAATTATATTATTCATATAATTTAAATTAATTTCAATAGAAAGTAGTAAATTGTGTCAATGGTATATTATGCGTGTGATATAGTTTGGACGCCATGCCTGATTATTTAGTGCAATTGTGATGATAAAATTTAATAATATTTTTTGCAACATTAAAATTTACACAAAGACATCTGAAGTACAACGAAAAATACTTCACACTGAATGTTGTTTACCAAAAGATTTTTTTGAATAAAGAAATATGTAAATAAAAAAATATTTCCTTTCATAATACATGTGTTTATTTTATTTGTTTTCAATCAATGTTAAACATTCTTTTGTATATATATTTAAACATGTCGGATTTGACGAGAAATCTCTCGAACGAAGAGGCAATTTGCACCCATCATACCATGACGGGGGATTTTCTAGTACGATAAGAATGACCAAATAAAAATTTTAAAAAATTTCAAGAATGAAGTAGGAGTAAGTAAGTATAGAAAAGATATCAAAATATTAATATCTTTTCGCTTTAGTATCTTATCATTGTGTAACTGTGGAAGCATACTTATGGAAGTATGTGTATACTTATGGAAGTATGTGTATACTTAAGGAAGTATACTTAAAATGACCATTAATTTTTTCCCTCAAAAAGGGACATTTATTTAATTTTTAGGTAATATCATGGTGAATTCAAGAAAACACATGTTTCTTCAGTTCTTTTTATTGATGAAAAGAACAGGAATAAACACGTGAAAATAAATAATTCATGTGATCTTGCATTTTTTTAAAGAACACATTTTTGCTTCAGTATATTTGGTGTAGATTTTTTTAAAAATGAAATTCATGGCAGTATTTTTTAAATTAACTTTGGCAATTAACGTTGCTTTATAAAATGCGTCTTGCAATTGTGTTTTCTAGCTCGTCCACAATTTTTTCATAAGAGAAAAGACTCTTTCTACGAGTGCATTAGTGCCGGGCAAACATAGAATATATTCAATAATTATACGAAAGTTCGTATGATTTAAATTATTGGCGTGAAAGTTTTTGAACAGTTCCACCCAACGAGTGTTTCATTCTGTCTCTTCATGCGGTGTAATGTAGTTAGAACCAAGTGCGAGATAGGAGGCTTCTGACCAACTTATTATGTGTGACACATGTAGCGCATGCTCCGTTATCATCGGGCTACTAGACATTACCGTCGGATTTTTTGATTTTTGGCGCTTTCTTGCTTGAAATTGTTATCGTGGGTTTCTCTCTTCTGAAAACGGGACATTTGGACGTCCCGAAGCTGTGCTTAGGGACGTATGGTCACATTAAGTATACTTCTACAGTTACACAATGGAAGGGTTTGACCGTGCACCGTCACGGTTTGACTATCCAACCCTTCTCGAACTTCTCTCCTCCTCCCAAGAAAAGAAAGGGCCACCTTCCCAATTCTCCATAGATATAGATTATTGATCAGTTTGTGAGATGCCACATTTTCCTGTCAACATGGATTAGTGCATAGAATCAATGGAACTCCTCTCCCCGTACACACCCGAAATTGAACGATCAAAAAATAGTTTCCCACAGATTTCACGAAAAACACACAACAATACATCAGTGGGTGTGAATTCTAATATTTCCGCCCGGTCTTGGTTATTTTTGAAATCAAAATGTGTGGTCTTTGCGGTAAAGGGAGAATCCTTACTACCAAAGAATATATTTCTGTGTTACTTCGTCTTCATGCGTCTTCATCTGACTTCAAAAGTTTCTATGTAGGAAAAGCATCGTTACTTTCGGACAACTTTTAGGCAAAAGAAGATTGATTGGCCTTCACTTCGGTTTACGCGGCATCCTCCGCCAATAAATCAAAGCATCAGCAAGACGAATCGTCTGGATTAATCGATTCGGTTCCAGAAAATTGCAGAAGTGGAATGCTAAATTAAATTGTGTAATATCGTAACTGTTATATCAAAATGTCGTATGTCAAGTTTGCCAAAAAATTGTATTCATGCTGAAAGTTTACGTTAGCTACATCTGCTTGTTAATTGTTGTATGCGATTATGACCGTTGTATGTTGTCGCAAAATGCCATATATCGCCGATTGTTACATCAAACTTTCGTATCTTCTGCTGTGTGGAGTTTTTGACATACGACATTTTGATATAAATGCGACGACATGTCTCTCCAATAAAAAAGTATGCCAATTAAAATTTATTGAAAATTCAATTTTTTACAATAACCTAAATCCCATTAATGTAGTTTTGTTGAAAATAATAAATAAATCGGGAAAAATTATGTAAAGAAAATAAGCTCTAATATTATTATTATGTTCTTAATATGTCAATATTAACGATATAATATAAACATCAAGATTTACATAATAGTTTAATAATCCTTTCCCAATATTTGAATCGTGCAAAAACTAGATCTTCCCTCAGAGGAATTTAATGGTCGAAAAATTAGTTATAAAAGGTTCTTAACTAACTTAATGAACCGTTTCTTTCTGAAATTTAATTAAATCTTTACACAATATATTATTCTTTATTAAGTGAATATCTTTCAGAGTCTCTCTTATTGCCTATCCAGAAACGTAATGCGCATTGGCCGACCCTTGTTCTTAAGTTGTAGTTGTGAAAGCGTATTATTCTTTTTAACATGATAATATTTTTAAGGCTGGTACACTTTCTATAAATTGCGTTACGCAAAAATCATTCAAAGTGCTCTACAGGACAGACCATTGAACCTAGCTACCAAATTTGCACGTATTTATTTCTTGAGTTGTAGGTGCTCGCCAAGAAAGGGTTTTCAAAATTTTATTTAGATTTTTTATTAAAAATTAATCGAAAAGTTAACGTTTTCACCTCAATAACTTCGCAGCTTGCTTCTGCGAAAAAATTTCTACATCGCCACTTTAAAATTCTTTTGATATAATTAAAACTAGCTTTTCAATTATATCAATTGCATTTCCATGCATTTTTTTCTATCATTTCAATAAATGTTTCGAAATTAGTTTTAAACATGATTTTGTAAGTATGCTTTTCCTTTACATAAACTCGTGCAACGAAATAGCAAGATTGGGATTGTTAATAATTGTTTACTGCGATTAAGCAAAAATAAATATTGGATTTTTTTTATCTATTAATAACTAATGCTTTAGCTTGCTTCAGAACGTTGCATGTTATTTTTTCTGTTTCACATGGTAATGATTTTAGGCTGGCATTCTTTCTCTAAATTGCGTCATGTAAGAATCGTTACGCACAAAATGCAACGGCTGATGCAATCAATCCAGACGAATCAAACCCAAAACATTATCAAGCTTCGATATTTTGGACTAGAGGTTCGAGTTACTTTTTTCCCCTACTCATTTGTGACTAATTTATTCATGAGGAAATGTGAGACATTTTAACATTTTCTCGGGACAAACTTTAAAATTCCGGAGTGCGCCGAGTATTTCGAGACTCCATCACCATAACTGCAATGTATTTCCGAGTAGCGAGTCTTGTAATCCCATCTGGCACCGTAAAAGGCTCGGACCCACGATCGGATAATCCCCGAGCTACTCGCGTCGTAAAGGATTTGTGGTTAGTCTGAATTGGACCAGATGCGCCATTCCCACGACGCGTAATTTGGCAAATTTTCTTCGCGCCGTCTGGCCAGTGAACCGCTTTTCATCGAGTTTCCCTTCGCTCTGTTTCTCACCAAGCGCGCCTGGGGCCCCCCGAGAAGAAAAGGGCCCCGACGGTGTCATTTCAATTTTGAATAATATTTAATAGTAAGCATTTCATCGAATTTTATGAGCTCACTGAGTTCCAAAAAGGAAACAAAATTTCATAAGAATTCGAAATATTTTTAGGTACTGAAGTTTAGTATTACATTTATAGCTTTATTAATTACAACGCAGGTCTTTTCGTTTGATTTGAAAATAATGTTTTCGAAATGTGAAAAAAAAATTGCTTCTTTAAATTCATATTCAACAGAAAGAGTAAATGTGTTAGTCAGTGTTCTATTCTCATTTGTTATATTTGCAAAGATTGTGACTACCAATTTATTTCCTTATATTTAATTCAATAAAAATAGGATATGGCGTACAAGAAATGAAATTTTTTTTATAACAATGCATCTGAAGCGTTGCTATTAAAGCATGCCCTGTTTAATATCCAACACAATTTTCATGTAAAAATAACAAGAAATTAATAGTCTATTTAAATCTTATAATTCCAACAACTGACCGTTTTTTGAAGACAATATATTTTTAAATATTTATTATCTTAAAAAATATGTTCTTAAAATGAATTTCTGTATTTCTCGATTTCTTGCGTTTTCATTTTTTAAACTAAAATAAAAATGTTAATTATCTGTCTTGAAAAGAGAGTCAAGAATTATTGGTAAGTTCAATTCCCTGAATTTCTGCAATGGCTTATTTAATGTTATTACGCCTCTCTCTATATATGAAACATGAAGTACTAAAGAACATTTGAACTTGACATTTAGTTTATAAGAAGTCATAATCGCTTTCTTTCGATGCAATGAGTATAAAATTTTTATAAATTTAAACGTTGTCGCTTTACAAGGTATTTAATAAACATGCAGCATTTCATCAAACTTAAAAAATAATTTACCGTTTGGAATTAATATATAATTTTAATTCTCATCAAACTTATAATGGATTATTTAAAAAAAAAGCTATCTGGTTCTTTAACGTATAGTAAAATAATCCGAAAAAGTCTCAGAATGAGTTTGATTTCTTATTAATCTCCAATTTAAAAATATGTTGATAAAAATGGCTTGGATCATTTTTTTTTCTTTGTTGCATGAATTCATGCCTCAAGAATTTTTTAAAACTTATAAAATGGCGAGACAAAACGGTATATAACATTTTGCTTCTTCAATGAAAAGAGGCACAGATAGTATGCTGATTTGAAAATTTAATATTAAATATCAAATTTGTTTTTGCATTCCCACTTCATATTACTTCAGTATTTAGCATGAACATAATTCTTTTTAGTGCTTTATGTCTCACTAATGTTATTAGAAAATAATCGTGTTGTGTTCAGTAGTAATACAGAAAGCAATTTTGGAAAGAAAAAGTTATTTGCAGCTTCCTTTTATTCGATAATAATTAAATTTCGATTTACCATATGCAAATTTCGAAATCTTAATTATTATTAATTAAGATGTAAATTAAATATACTGATTATAAAGTTACATAACGTAGCAATTATAAAATGAAAATTTATCAATAAGAATGTAGTTATCATCATTAAAAGTATGCATTCGAAACTGTTAAAAAACTACGACGCCAGAACAGAGCACAGATTACAGCAGGCCAAGGGAACTCGAACAACAAGGGGGAAGAGATCGCGTCGCTTCGTTTTCGCGCCTTTGATGTTTGAGCTTTTTACCGCCGCCACGCGGGAAACCACAGATGCCCTTACAAGTCCCCGAGCGACTTCGAACCTACCTGTTCCCATGGCGGGAAGTAACGCACACCGCAGACGAAATCTGTGGTTTATCTGATCGTGGGTCCGGGGCTTAAACGTGCCCTCGAAATATCCCTAGGAAGATCAATCTGTATTTGTCAAAACGTCAAAGAGTGGCGTCTTTAATAATGCATGAAGATGTAGAAGCTTCTCTTTTCAGAACCGCGACCCCGAAATCTGTGACGTTCTTGGCAGAACTAAGGGATTAACGCACCGGCGACACATTGTAAAGTTAGAGAGACAAACATCTGTGAAATATCAATCCGATAATGATCGTGACTTTTGTAACGCGAAGACAGTTGCTCTACAGGAAATAGAAGGGCTGGTTCATACCTTTGAAGTTTCAGAATTGCCGAAAAGAGGGGAGGAAACCAGTTTTGGCGTTATTATGCTGACAGGAAGCTTGTGGGGTCCGAGAGCGTCCACTGCCGTTTCTTTAATTCTAAGCTATTTTTTCTTGTGTTGTTCTGTTTTACTTGCTATTTTGGTGAAATATTGAGAAAACCTTTCAACTCTTGAAAGGTTGTCTGCTTGTGCTTTCGCTACGTGCTCAAATTATTACAGGGGAACGAAAGACAAAGGTTTTTTCAGTATGTCCGAATCTGAATAAAATTTGGATCTCGAAATGCAAAGGGTACGATCATATAAATGTAAAATACACTAGGATATGCATTGATCACTTTAGGCCAAGCGATTACATGGATGACATAAGAAATCGCCTACTTGGTTTAAACCAAAAGAAAATTTTAAAACCTGATGCAGTTCCGAGTGTCAGTTTGCCATTGCAAGATAATTTGGAAGATATTTCAAGTAGAAGTGAGAGGAAAAGGAAAAGAAGTATTTTGCAGGAAACAAAAATCAAATTAGAATGTCTGAGGCTTAAAAACACATATGTCACGACAGCTATGGAACCATATACTACATCAAAAACTGAAAACATTTGCTCATCTTGCTTTGAAACTCGAAAAGAAAATGCATTACTTCTGGAAAGAATTAGATTTCTTGATAATGAACTTGAAAAGACAAAAAGGAGACGGAGAAAAATCAGAGAAAAAATTAAAAGAAATGAAAACGAAAGCGCAAATTGACAGTATTTTAACCGAAAATGAAAGTCAAAAAAGTAAACTGGAAAAAGTATCGAAAATAGAAGAAAATTTTAAGAAACTATCTTAACATCAACATAGATAAATGCCGTAATAGAAAATAAATCAAGTTTACAGCAGAAGATATTTCTAGACATTTACTTATTCGATCTATTTCCAGGCGGTCTTATTTATACTGGCGAAATCAGATAGGGATACGATTTCCCAATGCTAGCACATTAAAGGGATGCTGTTCAAAATGTTCTTGTAGACCTGGTATGCTTCTTGATGTTTTGCTGGTTATGAAAAAAATACAAAATATATATAACTGCATTATATTTATTACATATTTTAAGTATAGTTATAAAATGAATACGTAAAAACGTATGTCTGCTTCGCAAGTATTTACAATGCAATATTTTGATATAAATTTTTTCTTTCAAATAAATAAAAAAAAATGATAGAGGTAAACAAATAATCCATTTTATTAGAAAGCAAATATTTAATAGTTCGAGCCAGTCAGCTTTTTCAGTGAGTGGATAGGCCGACTGAAGCTGATTTTCATTTTCTTTTCCCGTACATATTTTGTGTCAAAAGAGTCTGAAATAATTTATTGAAATGGTCGTGTATCTGATTGATCTCACTCCAAACACTGGCATCCAATTTTAAATATTAAGTAAAAAAAAAAAAGAAATAACATTAACATCAAAACCCTTATAGTAAGTAAATGGAATTTCGCATTTTCGAGCGCGGAGTATCAGATTGGTGTTGCCACAAAATTCCCCCACTGGTTCTTCGCTGAAGCCTCTATGAACTATCCCTTGTATTTCTCTGGCCCTGGTTGCTCTATGTGTGGTCACAGGATTGCTCTATATGTGGACACAGCTACTACTGACAGTTACACCAGGATCCTCCCCCGTAGAAGCCACTGTGTTCTGGAGATGGAGGTGTGACGTTGTAGTGTTAAGGATCCTCCCCCCTAAACACAGAACTCGATTATCAATCAATGGAGTTTGAATGATTTCGCCAATATGGTACAACATATCAATAGAATTTCCCTTTCCCATTCAAGCATACCGAAATAGAATGATCACAAGATGGCATTCCACAGATGTCGCGAACATTCCACAACAATCTCTTAGTAGGATGTTAATTCTTATAGGGGAGAGTGGCCGAATTTGGACCACCTGGACATTTTTTATTGTATAGCGATGGAGAAGTAATTTTAATGAAAAACATGTAAATTTTTTTTGTAGTTTATTTATTTTCCGAACAGTGTAACTAACTTTTTATGAAAAATATTTTAAATAAGGGGGGAAAAGCAATGTCACCAGTGAAAATGTATCATTGGCCCAAACAAGGAAACCAGCACAATTAAAGCTAAAATATTTTGTGATTCTCAAATTCACGCCAGCACATAATGTAGGAATCCAAGTATGACATTCTACGTACTGTATCACTTCCTATTCTCTCTTTATTTCCTCACAAAATGATACGTATCTATCCTAAGTTCTTATACTTTTTCATCTAATATTTAATGGCCTTTGATTTTTTTTCTTTTTAAAGCTTCGACTTGTTCCAGTTCCAATTTATGAGATCTAGTAGTGATGGTAAACTGCTTCCTGAGTTATCAATGTAATTTAAGGTAATAATCCCGTTGCCGTTGATTTAAACGGTCCAATTTAGACAACCGTTATTGGTCCAATCTAGGTATCCTTCGGACAACAACAACAAAAAATTCCCCTAACCTTAATTTTAAAGTTTTTTCATAAATTTATTATAGTAAATTGTAGCAAAAGAAATTTCCTACCTGATGTTATAATAACAAATTTTCCTATGTCATTTAAAACAGCATAAGGGCTTTTCTTAATTTGTTAAAATAATTAATGGATTATACCTAAATCTAAACATTCACTCTGTAACTGTAACCAGGCAGTGTTTTCTCCAAAAAATGATTTCATACGCCGCATTTACATCGTTACAACATAATTTGCCTATTATACGACCTAAATGTTTAATAGAATTGAAGTTACTGGTCCAACCTAAGTGCCCGCCGGCCGGTCCAAATATGGCAAACCTTCCCTATTTTCGATTGGCTTTGGCGATGTTTCGGTTAAGATGTGCGGGCGATTAAAAATAAATAGATTCTCAGATAGGGGAAGTATAAAGGAACAGTCTTTGGCCCATCCGCATTCCCACTTTCCCTCTGGTTCAAATTCTCTTGATCTGAGTTGCCTCGCGTGGGTTCCTATTGCGCTCAGCGATTGCCCCAATGTAAATACTGTTTAAGTGATGCCCAAGGACGTGGCGAGCGTCTCACATCTGGGGGGGGGGGGGGGGACCCAAAAAATGCCGACTCTCATGATGAACTATGCAGACTTAAAAGACAAATATTTTTATAGTGCCTAATATATATACATGTTCCTGCTGTGATGCATAATATCATTTTCAATGATGAGGACACGAAATATCTAACGTTTCAAACAAAGACAAAAAACATGCCTTCAAAAATCACATTGAAAAAATAAAGACAAAATTTAGCTTAGCAAAGGCACGATTTTATTCCCTCCTCGGTAGGAAGTTCTTACTCTCGATGGAAAATAAACTCGTCCTCTATAAATCACTTTTGCGACCATTGATTAGCTGTGCTTTCCCAATGTATGTGTGTGGGTTCAACTCATCAGAAAAACTGTGAGCACTACTTGTAGTCACAAATGTCCTCAGAAACTAAAATTATTCGTAAAGATCTGAAACGCAAAACCATTTGGGATTTATTTAAAATATAGCCATAAAATATTTGATCAAAATGGATAATAGATATTAGCGAAGCCGCAAGAGAGATTCCAGTGCATGACCCTAGTATAAGAAAAGTCACAGAGCAAAGTTCTATTTAGAAGCACTCTCACCTTAAAACTTTCGGAATCGACATATAGCCTGATTTGTCCAATATAATCAAAAGAACATATCAACAATGCAGTACAATTTTATTAATATAAATTATTTCATTATCACTATAATTACTTTAAACTGAATTTTATTTCTTACCATCATTAAATTAAATTCATCAAATAATACATTCTGATACATAAATAATATACATATATATAATATTTAAATAATACGATCAATCCTTGGGCGCTTAACATATCATGCCACTAAAATTTCATTCATAGATGTGGACAATAAAAAAAATCACAATCTGAAAGATCCCTCCTTTGGCCATTTCTTATTACTGAAATAATTATTGTAATTCAGGTATTTAAAATATTATGAAAAAACACATCAAGGTGTTAATTTTTTTTAAATATGCAAAGAGTAAAAATATCAATTTTATTAATCTTTATTTTTTTACATTTAAAATTTGAGAATTATTTTGTTTAGAATCAAAAGTGAAATGTTTTTACAGAGTAGGTATTTGGCCAAATCATTATTCTTTATATCACTAATCTCGATGTTAAAGAAAACACTGCTTCGAAATTCAACTCATTTTGAATTTCCGTTTATTACTATTATATACACGGCATTCGAACGGAAAAAGGTTCTTTTATTCCTCATCCGAGTACTTGAAAAATCGCAAACATCCGCTGGTAATATATATGCATAAATTTGCAGAATTTTTTTAGATCTATTAAAACAAATCATGTTAAATAAACAAATAATTAATGCAACAAAAAGCAATGTAAAATAATGAAAAGCAGTGCAACTTGACTAATTCGAATTTAATTTAGAAAATCTTTGTGTAAAAGTGAATACAGCATGAGAAAACGGCAATTTTAATTAAAAAAGGCAAAAAAAAAATCTATTTTTCAAATTTAACACCTTTAATAAAGAATACATAATAAATAAATAAACAGTGGGAAATTTTAATTAACAAAGTAATAATATTTATTGATTTTTTTAAAAAATAATGTTAATAAAATTACTTAAAGCTTAAATTTAAACTAATTCAAAAAGGGAGAAATATTTAATTGCTGTTTTGATTGGATACATTGATTGGATTCTAGAGTCAATAAAGAACCTTAAAAAGTTATTTATTCACGATCGATGAGCATACAAAGTAAGGACGAAAGCAATTTAGAAAGAAAAAAGAATTTAAAATTTTTATTCTTGACATTTAAGTAAGCAAAATAAATTCGAATTACAGATTATATTTAGGCATTATGCGTATAGAAATTTTAAGAATAGAGAAAAAATCGAATTACTTACGAATTCAGATAAAAAATGTTTGAATTAACCAAGTTCCACAGTAATAATAATGATTTAATTCACCTATAGTAAAGCAGGTTTGGTGTATAAAAGTCGCACTGTACTTCATCAGCTACACTCCGCTTTCTGGATTGAGATTTCTTTATGTTGTCTTTAACTTTACTACTATTCAGGATAATGTCCATTCGAGTTCCCCGCCCAATAAGAAGTTAGGGGATTTTGTGATGCAAAAACAACTGCATTCCCCCGATCATAAATCTGTCAGTCTACTTCCAACCCTTTTTTTTCACGAATGGTGCAATCCGAAGACACCATGAAATTACAGGATTCTTAAACTGTCCTGCTCGTAAAAGCTTCCATGGTTGGAAAAGAGATTATTTTGTTTATTTGTTTCCTTATGTGGTATATTTCAATGTTTCTGGGCATAATTATCAAGATTTTGGAAGAGAAATGCTGACATTTTATATAAGAGAAAGAACGCCCCCCAAAATGAGAGCTAGATATATTTTTTTAGCATTAAACACCGACGCACAAAAAATAAATAAAAAAAGTTGTTACAGAAAGATTAAAAATATATGAGAATTTTTTTAAAAAAATCAAAAGTGAATCCATTTCACAAAGTTAGTTTTAGAAGTGGATATTTTTAGTTTTGCTAAAGAATTAAGAACTTTGGGTAATTTTACAAAGGGGAAAAAATAAGTTATGAGACAAAATTGAATGATACTGCACCCTCGTACAGTTGGGTACTCAGATGAGAAAATCGTAACAAAACGCTTTTTAGAAAAAAGCGTATATGTTCACTTTTGTCAGAAAGCTCCTCATACG